>QTSX02000113.1:0-267422 GCA_014839935.2 Entomophthora muscae
AAAAACTTTATATTACTGTTTCTGATTATTTAATTTTCCTATATTTGTAATACCCAGTTATAGTAGGTATCACTTGCAGGACGTAGGGTAGCATGTGTGCAAACTGGAACCCAGTCAAGGCAGTAACAATGGGATACACAGTCATTAGCCAGCGGAAGATCTTTGCATGCACATTGTATCTCCCAAAACTCCCGGCAAAGTAGGTCAAGATATAGTACATGGACGTGTACATTGCAATAGAGAGTGTTGAATGTGGAGACACCAAAGGAGGCCAAGGACCAGTTTGGGATGAGTTCAGTTGACCAGGATCATAGTAGGGGTCTTGACCTAGTCCTTCCGGAGATGACCCAAAGAGTTCTGGACCTGATTGGTAGCCTCCAATCCCAAGGCAAGCTGTGAGCACAGCTGTGAAGATGAGGTGGTTCATCTTCCTTGGATTGGAGGGTTGGCAGGGGCTGATTAGTAGTTTTAACTTGTTAGAGGTAAGTTGAATTTCACTTTATTGAGGGTATTAATCTCAATAATAGCACAAGCTATTACTGAGGGGGATCCTTTATTTATAGTGCTCCCCACTTGCAAACTTTTGTAAGTGGGAGTGAAAAACAAGGGACTGGGGATCCCAGAAGTTTGGATAAAGGTTTTGGGAAATGGGGTTTGAGGAGATGGCCAAATTCTTGTTCTTTGGCAATCTGCTGGAGGTTTGGTCATTCATGCCTGGAGCCAATGATGTCCCCTGGTTGTGAAGTCAGCTGATGGGAAAGGCTCATGAGGCTTTCCAAATCTATTTTTGGTTTGGAAAGGTTAGTTTGGCTGGGGTCTAGAACTAAGCAAGTGTTGTGGCCCTCTGAATCCCATTGGCTTGAGGTCAAATTATTTTTATCCTTTGACACCTGGTTTGGCCTATTTTTAGAAGGGTCATGGTTATTTTTGGATGCAGAATTTTGGTTTCCCATTCCTTCTGCAGGGAAGAAATTATTCCCTAGGTTATGACCTGAATTCAGGTACTTTTTTGATTGGCTGTCAGGTATGATGGCTTCTGATTGGCTGGGGCCTGGGAGCTGGCAGTGGGCCCGCTGGGGGAGGGGTGGGCTTGCGGGCGGCTGGCTGGGCAGCAGGAGCCTGGCTGGCGGGTGGGCAGGTGGCTGGCTGGCGGGTGGGCAGGTGGCTGGCTGGCGGCTGGCAAGCGGGCAGGGGACTGGCGGCGGGCCCACTGGTGCCAGCCTGGGCAGCGGGAGCCCGCTGGGCGGGCGGGAGGCTGGCAGAGGGTGGCGGGCGCCTGCCTGGATGTTAAATTGTTCTGGTTTCCATAAAAATCTGTTTTTTCCAAATTTTGATTTTTCTTTTCCCCTGATAGTGGGGGAAATTCCCTATCAAATTTTGCCCTCCTGTTGAACATTTATCCACCTGATTCCAACATTTTTCCTTAGACAAAATCTGGTTTATGTCAGGAATATTCCTGACAAAATTACGTGAAATTTTATGTAGTACCTTTTTTATATTGGATTTATTTTATCTTTATAAGTGGGAAAAATATTTTATAGTAAAGATAGCTAATTTCATAACAAATTATTTTTGAAGTGTATTTTTATGAATTTTTTTAATTGTCATGTATAATTTTTATGAACTTTTTTAAATCTATGTTGACACATTACCCCAAAAAGTATCTTGAAGCTTAATTTTTATTAAGTAAAATGTTCAGGAAACAGGTTTCTGCTTATTAAAAAAAACATTTAGTAGTCTGCATGAGTTAAAACTTAATTCTGACTTTTCAATGCTGTTGAATTGAAGTATTTTTAATTCTGATTGTCAACATATAGTAATTCAACTTGCAGAATTAGTTAATTATGGTGGTTGCCTCTAGAAGCACCACCCTCAGGCTTTTAATGATCTTTATCTTGAAGTCCTTTATCACAAGTCTCTCTTTGGTTACCCGATGGTGGCAGACTTGTTTGCCCAAATTGTCTTCCATGTGAATATGGGCAACCAACCAACTGGAAAGACAAGCGCCTCCCACCCCATGCCACTGCCACCTACCAGCCAATCATGGCAATGACCAATGAGGAGTACCATGAGTGGTATATGGAAGCCATCACACAAAATCATCCTGCCTCCACCCCTGCCACCACTACCCCCCACCTTCTAGCCCCACCTAATCACAGACCCCCAAAATAAGCACTGGCTCTACGCCTTCCTTCTCACACTATTCCGCCTACTAGGCATCTCTCTTCCCGCACCTCAAAAAATTCCATGTCACCAAATGTTTTATATTTATATTATCTTTATTCTGAATTTCAATTGTTCATTTTCTCTTTATTTATAGTTATTTTTATTCTGTATGTTCAGTTTATTTCTATAAAATCATATGTTTACTATGCCAAGTATCTAGATCCAGAACACAGTTACTTTTAGCACTTAAACACAGCCCCTTGTGAAAATATTAACAACAATTTGGTGATCAGCTAAATTTAAATTAGAAAATTATAGGTTAATGAGTTTAGATAAAGTTGTTGCTGATCCAAATTCAAAACCTTAATTATAAACTTTAAGCCAATCAGGAGCCGCATGATAAAATGATTGTTGTGACATAAAGTGGCATTCAATAATGCTTTGATGCATGTGTGCTAATTAATATTATTGGCTGTATACTTTTGCCATTTTGTGCCATTGCCGCTGTGGAGAGTTATTGATGGACTAGTGTTAACCCTGTAGCTGATTGAGCACTATTCCATCAACAACTTGCCACAGCAGCATGACACACAATGGCAAATCAACCAGCCAATCATATTAATTATAACACATACACCAAAGAATTATTGAATAACCCTTTATGTCACAACAATCTCTTTATCATGCAGCTCCTGATTGGCTTAAAGTTTATAATTAAGGTTTTGAATTTGGATCAGCAACAACTTTATCTAAACACAATTAACCTATAATTTTCTAATTCAAATTTAGCTGATTGCCAAATTGTTGTTAATATTTTCACAAGTGTTGCAACTGAACCAATGAGGATTCAGTATTGAGTTAGGGAAGACAACAGCTCAATAGAAAATACAAGAATGAATAGAATAAGGTGTTGTTTATTGTAGAATATTGTGATTAATATACCATATGGGGAAAGCCACAAGGCTACAAGGGGTGGCATAGTGGTGTGTTCCATGTAAGGTTCAAAGCTGAGGAATAACTTGTGCAGGGATCAGCAGGTTGAATTGAGAGCGCCCCTAATTAAGAGGAAGTGCCCGCCATTTGACATTGCCATCAGATTGGTTCATGTTGTTAGACACGTCAAGGGGTGACTCATTGAGTGCCCCCTGTGTATTGTAAGATATGTTAGTGGGCAAGTCTGGAAAATTGATTGTAACACAAGGGGCTGTGTTTAAGTGCTAAAAATAATATGGTAATTAAGGAAACAATGCCAACACAAAGCAAACAACACATATTGAGTTGAGCGTAAAACATATACACAATGAGTAAAAAATGGGATAACATAGTAAATGAGAAAAAAACAGGAATAAACAAAGAGGCAATGGTATCAGAATAATACAGATTTTATTTAAGTGAGAGCTATAAAACATATGGAAAGGTTATTAAAAAATCATATGAGAGAATTGAAGAAGCTGCTAAAGGACCTCAACTTGGCAATTTCAAAAATAAAAGAAACTGTCCACAATGTCAAAGCAAAGGTGAAGTCTGCCGTCCTTACTGGGGACAAAATTGAGAGGGTGTCTGCCAAGGCACTTATGGCCAAGATGCCAGACACCCCCAAAACAACAATTGAACGCCTTTTAAATGTCCAGAAGACCGTTGTGGAAGGCCTTCAATTCAAGTCCTTTGTCCTCTCTGCGCTGTCTGTCTGGATGGACAACCCTGAGATGTATGCACATCTCAAGCCAGCAAAGCGCGCCAGGAAAGAGGACACTGAATTGCCAGCACAATTACTTGCGCCAAGAATGCAAAGCCTGCTGAAGCTGCTGGCAAGGAGGAAACCCACAAAGGTATATAAAAAATTATAATTAATAAAAATTCTAAAATACTTACCTTTTTTTAGAAAACATTGATGGCAAACTCTGCCAGGTCCTGGTTCCTTTTGTCCTGCCCACCTTCTACGCCAATTACGCCAATCATGTGGCAAGGCAGCTATTTCTGTCCCCCCTGTCTTGTGGGAGCTCAAGGATAGGATTCACAGTACCTTCCTAATGTCCAGGGAGTCATTGGCTGGGCTTTCACATACTGAGGGGGCATCTGAGTGGGCAGTTACTGCCTACAAGGATGCCCAACTGGGCCGCCTGGACCCAGTGGTCCTCAGTGGAGTTTACTGTGTAAACTCCATTGAGCTTGTTTAGTATGTCCTGGCAAAGCTCTCATTCAAGAATATACCAGAGATGGGCCAAGCCCATGCAGATTCTTGCTTCTGCTTCCTGGTGGAGCACACACTCTCTATCCTTCTGGAGAACTTCAGGCGAGCAGTTGGAAATTGGCTATTACAGACGCAACAGCTGTCAATAAAACTAAAATCCTCCTTGCTAACTTTGGGCTGGCATGGAGTGCCAACAAGATGGGGGTTCCGCAAGCAATAGAGCTAACCTTCACAAAGAAAAAGCATGAGAAGAATATTAGTACTGTGTATAATAAACTCTGTGAGTTTACAGAAGCCTTTGCCCAGCAAAGGCTTCACTTTGTGGTTTACCTGTGATATCTTTTCTTCTTTGGGATGGACACCAGCGTAGAGGACCTAGATCAGGTCCTTCTTGGGATTGAAAAGCTGGCTCTCATTGGACGGGAAGAAGGTCCCCCTGGTTATGACTCAGTTGATCACATAATCCAAGACACCCTGGTCCTGGCAGAAATCTATGGGTTTGCAGCCCCACCAGAGAAGCCGCTCCTGCATTCTCACCTAACAATACTCCCTTTTATCAGCCACAGTGAATATTTTAATCAGGGTGTATCCACCGTCTACAGTGTGGCAGTGGAGTTTGTGTGCCACCTGCATTGCCAGGTGGGTACATACCAAAGAACTCATTACAAGTGCTCCTAATATATTCTATATTCCAACAAATTTATTTACACTTTAGATTATTTTTATTTTTAATAATTTTTATAATTTATTTTAGCAAACAATTTTTTTAAAATAAATCCCAGAGACGGTTTTCATAAAAGCATGATAATATACTTTAATAACCTATACTTCTAATTTGTACATTTTACATTTAATTTTTTAATTCCATTTTTATATTTATTTGATAATAGTGATATAAATATATCATGTAATCAAGTATCAAGTGTTTGGGATAGCCTCAGATGCCATAATAAAAAAATATAAAAAAAATAAATTACTAACCTTCATTGATGGTCCTGCTGAATGTAATTATGGGCTTAGAAGCTTCTTAATATAAAATGATAATTAATAAATCTTAAATAGTAAAAAGAGAATATAAAAAATTTGGACAAGCTGAGCCTTTAATTGATTGGCTGTTTGGTAAGGCACGCAGGGATGAACAAATCAGTGTGGCCATAGAATTTGGCCATGGTCTCAGCTGGGAGGGTGTGGATCCCAGCCTGCAGCAAATCAAATAGGTCCTTGGTCCCAATTGGGGTCCCTTGCTTGAAAACTCACTTGAGCCACCCAAAACCTTCCTTGATGGGATTCAGGAAGGGCAAATAGGCAGGGAGGAAGAGACAGCGCAAATTTGCTGTGGCCAATTGCTGGGGGCCCACTGCAATGCTGGTGTCAATTGATGGAAGTTCCTCAAGAATATCTACCCCCTTATGGAGACCAACATTATCCAGCACAATTACATTAGTGAAGCCCAGGCTTGTGTGCCTCAGGTGCTCCTGGACCAATCAGAGGAATGCTAGAAAGGTACAGCAGTTGTGGGTGCCTAGTATCATTTGATAGAGCTCAACCCCCTTTGGACCAAGGAGAGCCACCATTGAATATGCTGTGGTGCGGACTTCAGCACGCTGAGCTACCCTGTCATTTGAGCCTTTGGGGACATACCCATTTGCATTGTGCATAGACAAGGTGAATGCCAATTTGTCAATATAATAAAATTTGACTGTCCCCTTGGCTTTGAGGGCAGTGTACGCCTCTGCGTATTTTTTCTGGACGTCAATGTTGGAAGGACTGTTTCTATTGTAGAGAGATACCCCAAGTTTTCCCATGAAAACTCCATTCCCTTTACCAGATGGTAGTAAAAGGAAATTGAAGCCTCAACCCCAAAAATAGACTTGACCATAGCCTGTATATTTGCCAGTTCAAGATGGCAATCTTGGGTTATCCACTGGTAGATTGCCCGTTTGTGCTCCTTGGTGAGCATGGTGGAAACATGCAAGGATTTCTCCGCGGCAAGGACTCGGCCAGTATTGATGAATTTGTTGAAGGTCTTGGAGGCGTACTTGGGATCCACCTTAACAAGAGCTTTGACTGCCTTGTAATCACCAGATTCCTGCATTAGCTTGAGCAGGATGATATGTTTGATATCAGGGATGCGCTTCTGAGCGGGCTTTGCGGGAGTTGGTGAATCTAGATCCTGATTGGAGACTGGCTTGTAAAGCATAGGCACCTTGGTATAGAAGGCTGCAACCTTCTTTAACACCAGCTGTCCCTCATCAGTATGGTAGAAATTAGGCTCCTTGTCATCTTCCTGGTTGCCATCACTGATGTAAGGCTCATAGCTAGTGTCAAGCACAGGCTTAACCTTCTCCAACATGGCTGACAGGACAACTCTTGGTGGTTCACAACGTCAAACACATAAGAAGTAAGTTCTACCTCCTTGTTTCTAACTGTTTTTGTTGTGATAACCTTGGTGGGCTTCCAGGTCAGCTTGGGGACCCAAGGGTTGATGCTCTGCACCCTAGCAGCTTGTGCTCCTTGAACCAGCTATACCAGTGCAGCGTCACTATCAAACTCTCCTCCCCCATCTCCTTCTTAAGTAGTCAATTGGGTTGCACTAACTCTGTTCTTTGGCCCGCAAGAGCAATTGCAACTGCGGCACACAACAGGTGAATTGTCACTCTGTTGTTGTGTACCTTTCATTTTAAAATTTAATAAAATACTAAATAAAACTTAATTAAGCTATACACTGGTTTTAAATTTTTGCTTTTTATCTGAATATGGATATTTAATTAGAGTTTTTCCCACCCAATATCCCAATTATAGATTTTTTTATTTCTTAATCTGTTGTTTTTGGTTTTATAACACCAAATTTTAGAATACCTGAAAAAATTCCACCCTTTTCCCCAGATTTTACGCCAAATTAAGCACCCAACACAATTATTTTAAAATTTTTGTTTTGGATTATGTGCCCTATATTAGATACCTTGGTATCATTCTTGAGTACAATTAATTGCACACAACATTTGAGTGATTTGGTTTACATAGTGAGTTGCTATTGTGTTTTGGTTTTGGGTTGAGATTTGACTCACTGCACCTGATTGTATTTTGTTGTTGATTTGCATAGTAAACATATTACACCAAAGAAAAATTTAAACCTTTTTTTGTAATTCCATGTATTTTGTACTGTATTTTAAATATTTTCACATGTTGTCTGGTCTGTTTGTGCCGTGTTGAGCCATTTTGTCTATTACTCCCCAAAATGCCTGTTAACAGAGGGTATATCTTACACATATGTCATAACTGTGCTGTTTTAGAAGAGTTACAAGGGGAAAAATATTTAGAAACTAGATAATAATCTTTATTGAGAGATAGTGATTATATAGTCATTGTGAATCAAGGATAACAGGAACATGATTGTGTTGATCACACGGTTGGATGGTGAAGGGGATGGCTTGATCCTAATGATGAGTCAAGTGCCAAAACAAGGTATCCACCATAAGGGATCATCATTTGTTCATGTTGTTGGATTTGGCAATTCAAGTTGACTTCCTAGTCTGGCTTTGAGTGGCCAGATAATTGGATTGCGGGTCACAACCCTGCTTGGTTGGAACCTTGCTGGCAAGTCAAGCCTGCTGTTTCAACACCCCCCAACTGAAGGTTGGCCTCCTCTGGGGGTAGGTTGTTGGGGAGGTTGTCAGGAGCCCGGGCGCCATACTGGACTAGCTGTTGTTCTGTGGCAGGAAGGGCGGTTTTGCATTGTTTTTGTCCTGTTTTGCAGGGTCTTAGGCAATCATGGTGTAGGGATTTGTCTTGTTTGCGCTTCCTGAGTCCTTTTAAAAGGTAAGTGTTATTTTTGTTTACCTTTAGAATGATTTCTGGGCCTACTTTCTTGGGTTGTAGTTTGCTTTTATCAATGTTCATGACCCAAACTTTGTCCCCAACTTCATGTCTATCTTGGATAGGGACAAAGGTTTTTTTCAGACGTTCATTTTCCTTTTCTGTTTGCTCACTGTTGGCCTCTATAACTTGAGGGTTTGAACAAGGGTGACTTTACTTGTAATTTCCGGTTTGGGTCCTGTCAATGCTTGAATGATATTTGGCTATGTGCCATAAACCAACTCAAAAGGGCTTTTTCCAATGGATCTGTTCACTTGGGTTTGGCACACAAGTAGTACAGTCAATAACTTCCTATACCAGTCTTCAGGTCTCCTGGCGGTGAATTTGGCCAAGGCTTGTACAAGGCTGCCATTTAGCTCTCTACACGTACATTGGCCTGTGGGTGGTATGGTGTTGTCATGATATGTTTGACCCCATTTTTAGCAAGGTATATGTTGGTGTTTTTGGAGGTCAATTCTTTCCCCCATTGGTTATCAGGAGTTCTGGCTTTCCAAACTTGCTGATTATTTCTCTTTCTATGAGTTGTTGCACATCATTGCCAGTGTGCACCTTTACTGCTTAGGCTATTAGCCATCTTGTAGCAAAGTCTATGGCAGTTATGATGTATTTCTTATTGTTGTGTTTCCCCGGCATGAGGCCAACAATGTCAAGGGCCCACACCTTGAAGGGTAGTTGTGTGCAGATGGGTAGTACTGATTTTGGAGGGGTTTTGCTTTTAGCAAATTTTTTGCATACTTCACATTGGTCTAGGACTTCCTGAACGTCACAATATAAGGTTGGTCATCAGGCCTTGTGTTTAAGGAACTCATATAGGTTTTGATTCTTGGTGTGTCCAAGGTCTCTGTGATAGTGTAGAATGGTGTCTACCCACTAGTGCTTGAGGATATAGGGAATGGTAGTGCTGTCATACATTTTTCTTTGTAGAGTCCTGTATATGTCAGCAAATAGGTGTTTGTTTTTGATAAATGTTTCCTTTGTTATGTTGGTTGTACCAGGGGGAAACCCTTGTCCTTTGTTTGTAGTACCAAGAGAGGCTAGTCTGGGTTGAGCCCATTTTCCCTCTTGTGGCACAGACATATAGGTGTGAGAGGGCATCTGCTATGGCAAGATCAGGACCAGGTTTGTACTGTATGAGCATATTGAATCTCTCCTAGAGCTCCATTCAGTGGGCGGCAACCGCCAGAATTAACTCATTCTGCAAGTCAACTTACTATATGTCAATAATCAGAATTAAAAATACTTTAATGTCAACAGCATTGAAAAGTCAGAATTAAGTTTTAACTCATGTAGACTACTAAATGTCAACACTTTTTTAATAAGCAGAAACCTGTTTCCTGAACATTTTATTTAATAAAAATTAAGCTTCAAGAAACTTTTTAGGGTAATGTGATAACATAGCTTTTAAAAAGTCTATAAAAAATTATACATGAATATTAAAAAAATCATAAAAATACACTTTTATTTTATTTTACTATAAAATTAGCTATCTTTACTATAATAAATTTTTTCCCACTTATAAAAAAAAATCTAATATACAAAAAGGTACTAAATAAAATTTCACGTATTATAGAAAAATTTAGCAATCAGAAACAGGAATATAAAGTTTTTTCTATATTAAAACTACAAAAAACATATAATTTACTAGTAAAATACCAATATAGGCCATGTAATACAGTCTAAAGCATCAAAATATCAATAGAAAATCAATGATTTTATAAAAACAGTACCATAAATTATTAATGAGTTATTCAGAATAACTATTTATTTAAAAATATTATACTTAATATATAAGAACTATATAAAAAATTAGGCAATACTCAATAAATTTAATGAAAAGCTAGACTGTGATCACCTGGTTGCCATTAAGAACTGTGTCAATCTTCTTGATGTATTCCCCAATCTCTGAAAGCTTATATTTGGCCTTGACAATGTCCTTGATCTTCTCTTGATACTGTTTCTCTTTGGTGGTTCTCTTCTTCTTAGATGGGTTGTTCTCAATATCTCTGATGGATGCAGCAGTCTTCCCCTGTTGGACTTTGAGGTGCTCGTAGAAGGTGTTGTATCTGGGCTTGATTCCAAAGGAGGACTTGATATGATTATGCCAGCCCTCCAAAGATGAAGTAGTTTTTATTTCATCCTTAAGAACTGCCTGATAGCAGTTCCAGTTGGCTTTGGCTCTGGGCTTAGTGACCTTATGTCCAATCCACTGTGGTTTATAATATTCAATGAAAGGGTATAAGGCACCATTATGTTTCTTGGCATATGGATCCTGGCATAGGAGCTCAAAGGCTTGTTCAGCATGCTCTGGCTTTAAAAAAGCTAGTGCTACAAACTGCTGAATTAAGAATTTGCACTTTCCTGATGTATCTAGACAGTGGAGCTTGCTGAGCTCAGGTAGACCCTTTAGTTGCCTGTTGACAGCCTGTCAATAATGGAAAAAAACACCTGTACCTCTCCATCAAAGGTATTTACAAAAGTGTTATACTGGGCAGTTTCATAGTCCATTTTTATAGTTGAGGGGCTAAGTGCTTTATCAGGAGCTTCCTGTTTTACAGCAAGGGTGGCTTCATCCTTTTCATCATCATCCGTATTGGCTCTAGTGTTATGGCCAGGGGGACTCTTTTTATTATTGGGTAGGGCTTTGATACCCTCCTGAAGAATTTTTAAAGCCTTTGTGTAGATCTCTTCTGTTGCCCCAGGAAGCAGAAAGTAGGCAATGGGTGCACCTTGCCTTCAATAAGGGAATGTACAACCCATAGTTGGTAAAAAAGGCAGGGGCATACTGCAAAGGTACCATTCATAACCAGGTCTCTGAATCCCTCAACTGCTCCAGGTTCTGTTGTGTAGCATAGCATATAATTCTTGCCTCTTCTGTGGGACCATCATCATGTAAAAGGAATACCTCATCACCATTGAACATCTTTAACTCCTCTGTCAAGACTAACTCTCCTTGAACCATGGCTGATTTCTTATGGGGGACTAGGTCACGGCGTTTGTCACATATGTACTTCACTAACTGTTCTCAGTCAGGGATGAGCTTCAGGTTCTCATTACTTAGGTGTGTGGTGGCCTTAACTGCTAGATCAGAAGCCTTGACATCTTTGGAGACTGGGATCATTTGGTAGAGGTACCACTTTAGAAGCTTTTCAATAAGATTTATTGGAGCATTGCATGCGTGCTCTCCTTTTTCACTAGTGACTTTATCCCATCCTTCTGTATTGATTCTGGAAGCACAGCTTCTATCTTCACATACATAATGCTTGCTTCTTCCTGCTCTCTTCTGATTGTTGCAATTGAAAACATAGCCATCACAGACTAAACTTGCACCTCCTTTGACAGACATTAGAGGGAAAACCTGAGGGAACTTCTTTGGGAGCTTAAACTCTCCTTTGACATTATATATATTGTGAACCTTTAGGGGATCCCATGGGCCAATTGGTGCTTGATGATAGTCAGACAGGTAATCATCAGGATCATCTTTATTGATACTTGATGAGGAGGATGGAGTTGCAGATTTGTTGGGCGGTGGAGGGGAATTATCTGGAGTTGGATTCTTGCGCTTTCTGGACTGGGATGAGCTTGATTCCTTGGGACTTAATTCCTTTGAGCTTGATTCATCTGGGCTTGGCTGGGGTTCTGGACTCTTGGGTATCTTCTTTCTTCCTTGCTTGTTTAGTGGAACCTCATCTTCTTCTGATTGGTACCAGCTTGGAGAAGAGGAGGGGGCAGGGGAGGGCTCTTTGCTTTCAGGGTCTGGGATCTTATCCTTTGCTTTCTGTTTTGTTGAGGGCTCTTTGGCTAGTTTTTTGTTAGGGTAGGGACTTTGGGCTTTTCCAGAGGCTTTGGGTACTTTCTTGGTTGACTTGGGGTTATTTTGTGGCTTCTTGGAAGATTTTTCCTACAATAATTAGAGTAGAGTTCATAAAGTAAGAATAATCATGTGAGACATGAATAAAATTAAATAATAATCATTTGTTTTAAATTTTATTATTAAGTAAATAGTTTATAGAAGTATAGAAAGTAATTTTAGAGCTAGTTTATTATTAAAGAATAGAAAAAACCCATGTTTAAATAAAAAGTCAACATTATGGTAGTCACAGTAGTCAAAAATATTTAATTTAGTTTTTCAGCATAAAAAATGCTTTAATTTTGACGTCAACATACTGACAGTCAGCATTAAAGTGGAAAAACACTATGTAAGTCACTTATAAAGCTTGGTTAATATTTTCTGGAGTTGGTTTTTTAAGGCCAAAATTGATTATTTTTAAATTTTAAAAAAATTAGAGAGTTGCATATGTAACGTATGAAAACTAAATGATAGGGATTGTAGAGGGAAGTCTGAAGTACAGCCCTGGGTACTTTGGCCTGAATTACCATACAGTAGTTTTAAAAGCTATGGCAACAAGCAAAATGAACTCAGATTTAAATGAAATCATTTCAGATTTAAACAAAATCCAACTAGCAGGTTAAAATATACACTCTGTTAACAGGGATTTTTGGTGTTAATAGGCAAAATGGGTCAACACAGCAAAGAAGGACTCACACGCAAAACAAAACCATTCAAAATGCAATCCAAAATACATGGATTCACAAACAAAATGGTGTAAGTTGGCTTTTGGTGTACATATGGGTCATTATTTTAGAGATTAGGCCATTTTCTAATGCACATGCTGCTCAAGTCGCAGCATAACACAGTTCGATTTTGAAAAAGTAACTAATTACACAATTTATATTTAAAACATTAATAACTCAATGAAAAATTAATATTTTTTCACACTGTAAACTATCAAAATGAAGCTAAGAATCTTATCTTTCTATTGGTGTAAAAATTTTAATATGTATACTATGCTCAATATTAAAGCAAAAGTAATTTAAAAGAGCATAATCCAGATTTTATTATATGATTATATCTAATGATATAAAGTAGATCACTTCAAAGCTAATAAATACTCTTTTTTGAATACACAGCAGATGTTTTTTATTTGACAAAATTAAAGATAAGATTGAGAGCTTTATTCTCGCATTTTATTTTATTTAAAAAGCTCAATTCTCTAGGATTTTATGATAGTTTGAAGTTAGGATGTTTTTATCACTGTTTAGATTGATTTTAAGGTTCAAGTGAGCTTCGAACCTCAAATTGAGCATTCTTTAAATGGAATTCTTTAATATTTTATCATTTAAAAATATGCGGAAGAGTTACAATTAACTGAATACATCATTTTAATTGATTTGCATTGATTACAAAGAGGATATGATGTAATAATAATGCTTAGCTGCTACACATATATCACTTGTGCATGAAAACTGGGTATTTAATTAATTTCTGCAAACATAAATTCAAGTTCAAACTATAATAAAAGCTATCACACCATTTCTTTCAGAATGGTGTCATTTAGCTTGGTATATAAGAGCTAAAGTACCACAGAGCTTCTAATCCAAATAACCCAATTCAAAGACCACATTCTGATCATAACTACTCCATCATTAAGGCACACATCAAAGATCTGACCTAATTACAGATTCAAAATACTACCATGTCCTCAGTTAAATTTACTTCTTCCATGCTACCCTTTTTTTCCTTGGGAGCTTCAACAAAAAGAGAGAGAATTGCAATGTTAAAAAAGGCATTCCTCTTTATTGCTGGTAATGATCTTGATAATTTCATCAAGCACTTCCTTACTCAAACTGAATTTGGGAAAGCTCAGTTCCTGCCAACTATTCAAAATCAAAAAGGCAATGAGTTCATTGAAAACTTAAAGGATCTCATGAAATCTTCTCCCCAAAAACATATTCCAGCCTTGCGATCTCTGGTTACTTCCAGTTACTCTTTAAAAGAGCTTAATGATATGGGGTTTAATATAACCAAAAGTGAGTTTGAATACTCAAGAAAAATAAATAAAAATAAAAATGTAAGCTTAAACAAAAAAAGCCAAAAAAATAATAACTATTCATTAAAAAAAAGAAATAACTAAAAAAATAATTAAAAAATTGCTGGAAAATTCTTTTGAAACAAGCCAGTTTACAAAAAAAGTGCCTGAAAAAATTTATAAAGATATAGAAAAAGAGATGAGTAATTACTCAACTGAAATTAAATACTCTCTACTTAAAACAAAAAACAAAATATATGAAAATATGAAAATAAAAAATGAAATTTCAGTTTCAATTTCCACTTACTATAAATTAATCCCTAAAAATATAATAAAAAGTAAAAAACAAACCGATATGTGCAATATTTGTAATTTAAAAAATTCACTAGAAAAAAAGAAGGAAGAATGTGAAAGTAAAAACTTACCATTACCAGAATCTATAGACAATGACTTAAAGACTATTAATCAGCACCAAGACTTTTATGTTCATCAAAATTGTGAATATAAAAAAGATATTAATGAACTAGATGATGAGTCTTGTATTGTAGTTATAGATTATAAAGAAAACTTAAAGGTTGGAGGTGGTCCAATTGAGACCAATAATTGTTTTTATTCAAAAAAACCAATCTCATTATTAGGGTTTGCATTAGTTTTTAAAGAAAACAATAAAATTAAATATGAATATCATGATTTTTTGTCTCAAATATTATCACATGATTCTTTATTTTCAGGTGAATGTCTAATAAGTCTTCTTAAATTAGATAGATTTAAAAAAATAAAAAATATAAAAGTATGGACAGATAATGGAAATCATTTTAGATCATATGAATTTTTATATTACTTATTTAAAGAGGCACCTAAATATATTAAGGGTTCCATAAAATATAACCGTTTTGTTGAATGCCATGGAAAAAGCATTGTTGATGGTCACTTTGGTGTAATATCAAAAATTTTAAAGGAAAAAGAAAATGTACTTTATATTAACAACATTAATGATCTAAAAAATATTTGTGAGAAAGAAGAAAGAAGAAAAGAATTATACAATTCATCTTTAACTGGTTCAATTGTTTCCCAAAAAGCATTTTTTTATATTTATGAAAGGAAATTTAGGCCTATAAAAAGAGAGCTTGAAGTTAAAAATCTGCGCATTAATCTTTCATATTTGATGAAAGATGGGAAGTTATATACTTCACCTTTAACATTTGAAAGCTTCTCAGAATATTCTGAGATATTTTATCATTTGAAATCACGTGATGATACCAGAGAAACAAAAATATCAGAAGATGCTAGTAGTGTATTGGGGCAAGTTCATGAAGTAGGGCAGCTTACTAGAGGGTGTATTTTAAATAGAGTTATCAGTCTTTCAAAAACAACAACCTTTTTTTCTGAAACAAACTAAGAATATTTATGATGAGCCAAAGATAGGGTAATAGCATTTATAGCTTTGGGGCTGCTATTACTCTCCCATGCAACTCATCATAAATATTTTTGGTTTGTAGTAGCACTTAAGATATTTTCAGTAGTACTATAAGTTGCAATTTTCAATTATAAAATCAATGAATTATTTTTTAAAAAATCACCCAAGCCCAAGATCAATTAAATATTTGGGATTGATTATATTTTACTCTTTCTGAATAATTTGAATATGAATAATGTGATTAAGTTATAAAATAACCAATCTGGCGCCTAGGCATAACAAGAAAAATAATGTCCCATATGGATTCGGCGAAAATGAGGAGCCGAACTATCACGAGCCTGACCGAGCATCAAATCAAGGGGTGGATAAGTTTTCCTATGTAATCCGCTCCTGCCAGCCAAAAAATCTAGCTCCCCATCCCCCAAGGTTGAATGTTTCAGATGGGATCGTATCCCATGGGTAGCCAGTCTCAATAGTTACATTCTATACCATCCCAGCAGCAGACCTATATCACCCTATTTGAATTTCTTATCTTTTAAATAATGGGAAGACATTCTGATCCATCTAGACAGCCCTGGTAAATCCTACGAATATTTAAGAATCTCAATCGCAAAAATTTAAAGTGCTAAATCAAAGCTTATTCAGTTTTTATTATGCCAAAATAAATGAATTCATAGTAATCTTGTTTTATTGCTTAGCCCTTGGGTCATCCTCTCAGATCTCGGAGGTGGTTTTGCCATCGGTGCGGTTTTAGGTGGGACATGGAACTTTTTCAAGGGTGCCAAGAATTCTCCCTCTGTAGGCGGTTTCTAGATTTTATTTATTGAATGTATTTAGGGCTCGAGAATGACAGGAGCTGTTTCGGCTGTTAAAGCCCGTGCCCCAGTTTTAGGCGGTACTTACAAATTGTTAGTATCCTGTTTTAAATCTGAATTATCTAGGCAACTTCGCTGTTTGGGGAGGCTTGTTTTCAGCCTATGATTGCGCGCTGACCGAAGCTAGAGGGAAACAAGATGCTTGGAATTCGATCCTATCTGGTGCTTTAACGGGAGGCTCTTTGGCTATTCGTGGTAATTTTAGTTTTGCTTTTGAACTACTTTTATTTCTTAATAAGCATATTGTTGAATCCTTTTCCCTTTAGGCGGGTTAGCACCTTGCTTGTTCTCTGCTGCCTTTGGAGGACTATTTTTAGCGGTTATTGAGGGAGCTGGTGTTGCTATTGGGAAAATGATGCAGCCCCCACCACCTTCTATGATGGAATCGGCTCCTCCCTCCCAAACCCAAGAATAATTTTTTAATATCAAGCGACTATTTTATTTATAGGTAACTATCTAGAATAGTGCTCGAATAGTTTAAAATAGAAATAATAAGGTCGATTGTAACGACTCGAGGGATAAAATAAATACGTACAGTTCACCTGCTATGTTCTGCTAGGGTTTAATTTTTCAAACCATTTATTTTATTATCGAACTTTTTTTCTTTGTATTTTTATTTGAATCGCTATTTGCTGTAGTACTTCATTTCAATAATTCGACTCTCTTTCGTGAAGCCATTCGCAAGTGGGATGCATTGGGAAGTGATAGATAGCTAGTCATATTATTTGCGTGCACTCTTCCTTGTATTTATTAAATCAAGCAGGTAAATAACAATCTTATAATAGATATTATTATGTATACTTGAATTAAATTTAGATGATACGTCTCAATCAAGAGTCAGCACTATATTTAATCGTGAATATTTCTTACAAGATACTCCTAGTTCCTGTTCTTTTGTGCTTATTAATGCAATGTCATGAAGTAAATCTCCATTTAATCCCAAAAGTTTAAACTTTTCCTGGTAAGGAATTGTCATTAAAATATGAGCTCGTTTCGTATTTTTTATAGGATCTATACGAAAATGCAACTACTTACACTATCCACCCAATTTGTTAAAAGGCAAAAGCAATATGTACTCTCTTTTATAGAGAGCTGCCTAATTCCCAGTTAGCTTTGGATGTATTTTATTAAGAGATTTTATCTAAACTTAGTTAAATAACTTACTAAGTTCAGAATTTAAAATACCAACAAAATTTTGTTGGTCCTTTGATTCCTAAATAAAAATCACCTGTAGTATTTGGATTTCAACTAGGGCTGCGAGAACTTTAAGTTAAGGTGGTACTTTTAAAATAGGCGTATAGCTTAGCCCTGCGACACAACTTGGTTCACATGAATATTGATCCTATAAGTTTGTGTTGACTTTCGGAATACAACTAAACTGTAAAAGTAGTATTCCATCGAACAGTGTTTAATCCATTTCTGACCAAAAAAAACTCTAAAAATACATATTTTAGTGCAAAATTGTTCTTTGTAAACATAGGGAAGAGAAGTCAATAAAAAATACAACAGGTCTAAAGAAGGCATTGATACAGATGTTATAACAGTTCATAAAATATTAAGCCACCAACCCACTATGGGTCATGAAGATATTCCATCAATTAATTTCAATCAAACTATAATTTTTCCAAAAGCAAGTTTTTTAGCTTTATAATAACATTTCTTTAAAATACAGAATAAAGAAAACTCCATATATAAATAATTCTTTAGAGTATTAATAAAGTTTATTTTTTTGGGCGTGAGATTTAATTGAAGTAGCCTTTAAAAAAGGAATATTATTGTCGAGTATATACTTCTAAGAAGTATAATAAACGAGATAAAGGGGGGAAATTAAGAAGAGAATGATACTTTATTGGATATGAATATAGGATAATATAAGCAGCATGGAAAGCCACATACTGTCCATGTAGGTCATGGGGCTTATATGAGTAATGTTCCTCTTAAGTCACGAGGCTTATTCAAGTTGTGTTCTGCTTAGGATCCAGAATGTTAGATCCCTGTAATAGATGGCCAAATGATAGTAGTGCCACTGACTTAATGATTAGTTGGTGAGCCATTCAGTGACTCATTCGGTGAACTACTCGGGGGTTAATTCCCCGAGAGGGAGTAATTAAAGATGTTGTAACATCTCCCCCTGGGGTGCTGGAAGGTAGAATCTTGGGAATTTTCTTAAGAGTGTCGGGGATACGGGCTTGGTACTGATCTAGTTTGGTGTTGGGAACAGGGAGTCTGGAATTGTGTTGTGCTGTTCTTGCTTTGCACAGGTGGAGGCAATCGTGATGCATGCGCTTTAGTTTGGTTCAAGTGACAATTCCCTTGATGAGGTAGGTATTGTTGGGCTTGATCTCCATGACAATGCCTGGCCCACATAACCCTGGATCCAACTTATGCTGATTGTGGTTGACAACCCAGATTTTGTCCCCAACTTTGAATCTTTCTTGTTGTAGTGGGATTGCCTCTCTCTCAATTCTTTTTTGTTCCATGTCTTCCTGGTCTTTTCTAGCACACTGTACTTCAGGATCACTGTTGTCTGGTGCCTTTTTTGGTAGAGATAATTGTGGTCCTGCGGTCATACTAACAAGGGCAGGCTTTTGTCTACAGACAAGTTCATACAGGCTTTTGCCCATGTTGCGGTTGTCTCATGTTCTGCATACCATGATGTGTTGGTAACATATTGACCCAGGCTTTTGGATTTTTAGCAGATAACTTACTGAGGGCTTCTACTAGTGAGCTGTTTAGTTGTTCTACTCGTCCATTTTCTTGAGGATTGTATGGGCTGGCTGTGATGTGTTTTATTCCATTTTTGGCAAGTTAGATGTTGGTGTCAATAGCCTTAAGTTTGGTGCCTCCTTCTGTGATCAGGAGGTCAGGTTTCCCAAACTTGGCTATGATCTCTTTTCCAATGAATTGCCTCACATCATTGCCTTTGTGTTCCTTTGTGGCTTGTGCCACAGGCCATCTGGTTGCATAGTTGATATATGTTATGATGTACTTTTTGCCTTTGTTTTTGCCAGGCATTGGTCCCACAATATCCAGTGACCACACCTTGAAGGATTTTGTGATTGATACTAGTATCACTGATTTGGGAGGTGCCTTTGAGCAGGCGTACTTTTCACAGACTTAGTATTATTCCAGTACTTCCTTGATATTGTCCAACATGTTGGGCCACTAGTAGCATGTCTTGAGCTATTTGTGCAAGTTCCTGCTATGGTGGGTCCCAGATCTCTGTGGTATTGGAGGATTTTGTCAATCTTTTGTGTTGACAGGATGTAAGGTACAGTGTCACCACTTGGTAGTATGTGATGTAGAGTGCCATATACGTTTTTGAACATATGTTTGTGTCAGGGATCCACTCATTAGGAAGCCTTTCCCCAATTAAATGGAGAAGAGCTCCCAAGTTGAATTTGATCAGAGTGGAACCTACTGGAATTCCTATCATTAGCATGTGTAAAAGGTGACCAAATAGACAGAATCTTCCCAAGAAGGGAGTGAAGTGGTTGAGAAGATAGTAAACACTGGTGTAGCCCAAGACCAACCAGGGGGCCTTGGGGTGGATGATTGGTGGGAATCAAGCAGTTTCAACATAAGGGGCATGTCTTTGACACAGACCAAAACAATACCAAATTGAGTCTTCAGATTTGTCAGTAGGAGTTGGTTCAGGGTTTTCAAAGTTAACATTTGCTTGTCCATAATTGATTAACACACACAAAGTCCAAATAAGGAAGATGAACTTCATTTTGTTGGGGGGAGGACCTTTGTAATCTACTAATCAAGTGTTTAGAATTGAGAATATAGATTTATTGGGTTGATAGGAAATAAAGAAATTGTTGGAGCAATTTGGATGGGAGGAATTTGTCAGTTTAAATACTGACTTCAAATGAGGAAGGGAACATTGTGGTTACCAGGTGTATCTGCAAGAGTGGTTTGTGAAGTATTGCCTTGCAGGACTGCAGAAGACTGCAGCCTGCAATGCAAGAAGAGGAAGGTTGGGTTATTGCATTGCAGATTTGAACCTTGCTTGGGTTGGTAATAGAATCTGGGGCTGGATGTGTAGTATTCCGTTTGCTTGGGTGGTTTCCTGGGTTTGATTGGATATTTAGGCCCCTGAGTCTCTGGTTTGGATCTCTTTTGCATTTAATTTCAGATTGATTGGGTGGTTTATATTGACTGGAACTAAATTTAAATGCTGAATTAATACTTCTGTCGTTGTTATGAGTGTCTGAAACCTTGAAAACCAAATTTAAAGTGGAAATTATATTGTGATCTTTGATTTCCCACTCGCTTTCAATTTTGCGTTTGAAATTGATTAATACATATTCATTAATCAATTTTGAATGTGTTTTTGAATTAATCTTATTGGCAGATTTGGTTTTGTTCTTGGCTTGTATTTTAGCATTTAAAAATGCAATTACTGGTTCTCCCACTGTATTAACACCATTTAAGTCTAATTTATGATTTGTGTTAGGGATGGAGTCCCTTAAACTTTGTTCTTAAGGACTTTTTCTTGGATTTCCATTGGGGTGCCAGGTGGGAACCCTTCTTGGAGATTCCCCATGATTAACATGGGCCAGTTGGGGTTGCCATCAGCACAGAAGACGTGTTTGCTGTATAGCCTTGACAGGGCATCTGCAGTAAGCATTTATTTGCCTGGATTATATTTGATTGTCATGGGGTACCTCTGTATGAGTCTCATTAATTCAGCAGGCCTCCTTGACAAGTGTTGTTGCGTTTTGAAGAATATCAGTGACTTGTGGTTGGTTAGCACTTTGAATGTTTGTGCACCTTCCAGATAACATTGCCACTTAATGAGACAGTGCACAATAGCTACCAGTTTCTTGTCATGTATTGGATATCCTTTTTGTCGTTAGATAGTTTCCTTGACTCATATGCTACAGGGAGGAAGTCCTTTTCTGCTGTTTGGATATGGAGTACCCCTTCTATGGTGTAGTCAGAAGCATCAGTTTCTAATCCATAGATTCCCTCACAATTCAGGTATTAGAGGATAGGGGAGGTGACCATATGCTCTTTTAGTTGTCAAAAGTGTTGGTCCCTTAGTGGTGTCCACACAAATTTGGTTGTTTTGCCTGTGATGGCTGACAGGAGGGCAGTCAAAGCACCCCAGTCAGGAATAAATCTTCTAAAATAGGCTAACATACCTAGAAAGGTACAGAGTTCTCTTTTATTTCTTAAAGCTGGAATTTTAGTTATGGCACATATCTTCTCTGGGTCTGGTTTGATTCTGTCCTTGCTGATAATGTGGCTAAGGAATTGGAGTTCAGACAAGAAGAAGTCACACTTTGAAGGTTTAGCAACGAGTTGGCTTTCTTTGAGGGTGCAGAGGACCAGGCAAACATCTTCCCAGTGTTGCTTTAAGATTAGACTGTAGATGATTATGTTGTCCAGGTAGATAATTGCTTTTTTCCAATGTGTTCCTTGAAGACCTTGTTCATGAAGGTCACAAAGGTGCTGGGAGCGTTTTTCATACCAAAATTGAGAACCACACATTCAAATGACCCATACTTGGTTCTGAATGTGGTCTTTGGTATATTGTCAGGTTTCACACAAATTTGGTGATAGCCTGCTGTCAAGTCAATTTTTGTGAATATTTGAGACCCCCAGGGCGTCAAAAAGGTTGTCAATCAGGGTCAGGGGATACCTATTCTTAATTGTGACCTTGTTAAGCGCTCTGTAGTCTGTGACTAGGCAGAGTCCTCTGTCTTTCTTTGCTACAAAGAAGACAGAGCACCAAAATGTGATTTTGAAGGTTGAATGAGGCCTTTCTCAAGGGCTTTGTCAAGATAGGCTTTTAAAGCATTGTCTTCTTGAGGTGTGAGACAATAAATAGGGTGTGCCTTTGGTACAATTAACTTGAGGTCAATTTTGTGTTGTATGCCTTGGTCAGGTGGTAACCCTGGTAAAGTTTCTTGGAAGACAGAAGGGAATTCAATGACTAGCTGTTTTCAAATGTAGTCTCTCTCGCTTCTGGTTTCTGTATTTTTAAAGTGGATAACCTCATACATGCAGGAGTTCCAATTGATTTTAATGGGGTCCTTTTCCTATTCTATCTCCATGATCTTCACAAATACATGGTCTCTCATAAGTATGTCAAGATGATTAAGGTAGACATGGTGGTGCACCTTGCCTCGTTGTATGGTGAGGGTATGTTGTGTTCTGAGGTGCGGCACATACACACAATGGGAAATCCTAACCTTAGGATTGGATTTGTACTAAGTCTTGGTTAGATGGCTTTGAAGGCTATGTGTTTACCTTGCGGCCCTGGAAGAATAATCTCTACTAGTTGTGGCTAGAGAGAGGCGCGGAAGTACAGAAGACACAAAGACAAAAATGTGAATAGAACTTAGATTTTATTGGTGAATAAAAAATGGAATATATAGTGATTAGGAATACCACAAAACACTACCAGGACAGTAGGATCACTTGCCACCAGCATGAGTGGGGCAAGTGAGTTGCGCAGGATCAAGAAACCAAATAATTGTACTTCCTGATTCAGTCATCAACTCATTTTGAGAGGCAAAAGCAAAAGCAAGAGATTTGTCTTCAAAATGGCCCACCAAAGGCAAAATCAAAACATGGTGAATAGCGGTATTCACAACATTGCCCTCCCCTAGATTGGCCTTAGGGGGGTGGTATTTACAAAGGAACTTTGCGTGCACTTGAGCAAAAGGACAGCTACTGGAGAGGAGCTTTACAGTGTATTTGGGCCCTTGTTTAAAGGTCACTTCTAAAGGGCCAATCCACAGAGGGTCCAACTTATGTGCGCAACCACCTACTCTGTGTTGGTAGTAAAGTACATGGTCATCAACATTGAATTCAGGCAGGGGGAGCGTCCAGCATTATTGGGAGAAAGCTCAAGCATCTTAGTCTTGTATGCAGAAGTGTAGGCAGTGGCCTGTATATCAATTATGCGGTTGACTAGATCCTTGATGTGGTCGTCAGGATTCATGGCCTTATCAGAGGTAAGCAGGGGGCCCCCAAGAGCAATGGGGTAGTAGCCTCTTGCCCATACAGCATAGCAAAAGGGGATTATCCAGTGACACAATGTTTGCTAAGGCGGTATGCAAAGAGAGCAGCAGGTAAGTATAGGTCCCAGTTGGCAGCGTCAGAGTAGGTGAGCTTCCTCATGATAGAGACCAGTGTTGAATTTGCACACTCAACTGCCCCATTGGTAGAAGGATTATAGGGGGCAGAGAAGGACTGGTGTGATCTCAAAGCTTTGACAACAGAGGTTACCAGCTTGGCATTAAAGTTAGTCCCATTATCTGAGAGCAACACTTGAAGACAGCCATGGCAGTAGAAAACATCTTGTAACAGGAAGGCATCAGTTGTCTTAGCTGTGATGTCTTTTGTAGGGCGAGCCTCTACCCACTTGCTGAAGTGATCAACAGCAATCAGAATAAAGCAACACTCAGAATGTGAGCAGGGGAGAGGACCTACCGCGTCAATGATGACAGTGTAAAAGGCATGTTGCAGGGGAACTAATTTGAACTTGTGGGCAGCAGCTTGAGGCCTCTGCAGCTGGCAGTTGTGGCAGCTAGCTATGATGCCTGGGATCAGAAGGCAAAGGTTCTCCTAGAAGTAATTCTTTTGAAGCCAGTCAAAGGTCTTGGCAATGCCTTCATGCCCAGTCTCTTTATGAGCTTGCAATACCAACAAGAGGCAAAGACTGGGTCATACATAAGGCAGATACTGGTCTCATACCTTCTTGAAGAGCTGATTGTTGTGTATGAAGGTATCTTTGGATAACTTGGACAAGGCCAGTTTTTACCTCTTCTGTCTCACTTTCCCAAGAAGAAGGGTACCCAATTAGTTTGTATAACTGATCAGCCTCTGCAGGATGCAAAGCAAGAATGGGCATTCTGGAGAGCCCATCAGCGTTATGGTGTTGAATCCCAGGGCAATAGATCACAGTGAAGTTGTATCCTCGCAGACGTAGAGCCCATCTAGCTAGGCGCCCTTCAGGCTCCTTAAGCTGTTGTAACCATTTAAGCAAAGCGTGGTCAGTGACAACTTTTAAGTGGGTACCATATACGTAGTGACAAAACTGCTTGACTGCATGCAACACAGCAAGACACTACTTCTCTGTGAAACTATATTTCTTCTCATGTTTGTTTAGCACGTGGAAAGTGCAAGCCACAGGATGGTCTACACCCTCATTGTCTAGTTGGGCCAGAATAGCTCCAATAGCAAGATTGCTAGTGTTGGTGTACAGGATAAACTCCTTATCATAGTCAGGATACACTAGGATTGACGCCTCTTTGAGTTTTTGCTTAAGGGTCTCAAAGGCTTGCTGCTGACTGGCGGTCCATTTGAAAGGGACATTACATAACAGCTGGACTAGAGGTTCACTAGTATTGGCAAAGTCAGGTATAAACTGTCTATAGTAGCCCATCATCCCTAGAAAGACTTTTACTTCTTGCAGGTTGGTGGGCAGAAGCATTTTGTCAATGGCTTTAACCTTCTTAGTCATTGGGCAAATCCTGGTCTGGGTTACTTCATGGCCCAAGAATTCAAGACGTTCTTTGAAGAAGGTGCACTTGGAAGGTTTTAGCTTAAGGCCAGCTTCTCAAATCTTTATGAACGCCTCTTTGAGATGAGCCAGGTGATTGGTGAAGGTAGCACTGAAAACTGTTATGTCATCCAAGTATACTAGAATGCATGAGAGCTTAAAATCACAGAGGATAGAGTACATGGCTTGTTGGAAAGTAGCTGGGGCTTGCAGAGTCCTTGTGGCATTCATGTAGGCTCAAATAATCCTTCAGAAGAGATGAGTGAAGCCTTCTGTCTATCCTCAGGAGAGAGATCAACTTGCCAGTATCCAGATGCCAGATCCATTGCGGAGAAAAACTTAGAGCCTCCAAGATGTCGGAGGGCATCATCAATACGCGGCAAAGGATATGAGTCCTTCTTGGTCAAAGAGTTAAATCAGCAATAGTCCATCACAATACAATGACCCCCATCCTTCTTCTTCAGGATGAGTAGCAGGAATGTACAAGGACTTTGGGAAGGTGCCAGCAGCCCAGCGTCTAACAGTTTTTTGAGCTCTTTAGATACCTGGGCGTCCTCTACACAACTGCATCAATATGGTTTAGCACAGAAGGAAGGAGCTTTGTCAGTGTCAATCTGATGAATAACACATTTAGCTAACCCATAGTTGGTACTGTCCTTAGCAAAGATGCTGGAGAACTGGTCTAGCAAGTCTAGCACCTCTTTCTGTTGAACCGGGGACAGCTGTGGAAAGTCTTGCTCAGTGAACAAGGATAGGACTTGTGGTTCATCCTCAGGTAGGTTAAAATCTTGGAATGTGCCAAAGGGATGAAGAGACAGGACATCAGGAGTGCTCAACAACTTGCCATATCCAAAAAACTTCCCCCTAGAAACGTTCATGAGGAGAGAAGTCAGGTTGGCTACCAACAACTGAACAGGGTCCTTATGGGAGACGTCTAGGATCCTTAGACAGAGATAAGATTTGTTACGTCCTAATGAGGGAGGAGAGTACAACTCCAAGAAGGTTTTTTCAGGTAGTTCATATGATATCTGGGAGTCTAGGATGGCCTGGGAGCCAGGGGGGAAAGGACAGCAGATGTAACTAGGAGAGGGATCCCTTCAGACGCAGGAAAAGCCATGGGTGGACATTTCATGTTTGAAGGGTAGGTACAATATTTGAGGTTGAAAACCCCAGTGGGATATTCCAAGGCACATGTCTTGAGCCGTTTCCTGGGACCTTTAACCGGCTCTTCAAAAATCAGAGGGACTTTGTATCCCAGAATAGAGAGGTAACCATCTTTTAAGTTAATTATCCCATTATATTCTCTAAGGAACTGGGTGCCAACTAAGAGATTGTAATTCTTGTTTTCCAAGACAACTGCTGGCGCAGCTAGGAGAAGCTTGCCAAACTGCATAGATAGAGCGGAGTAAGCCCCTATGGCGCAGATCATAGACAGTCCAGCTGTGCCATACAACTGGTGATAATTAAGGTCAGGAGAAAGTTTGAGTTTCTTCACAAGCTTGTAGAAGACAACGTTGACTGGCAAGCCAGTGTCTAAAATGGCCTTGATCTTCACTTTTTGAATGAATATCTCTATTTGAGTGGTAGTGCAACCAAAGGGGGGAAGAACAGCCAAGATATATTGAGCCTCTGCTAGTTCCTTATCCCACTTCTCAATCATGCATCTTAATACTGGGAACTCCTTGTAAACAGTCTGGAGAGGGAGCAAAACAGATACATTCTTGAAGACAGCGTCAGCAACCTCAGCAGCTTCTTCTGACAACTCCACAAACACAGGAGACCTCTTAGCCTGAGTGAGGTAAAGGCAAGAGACAATTTCTTTGGCTTCAGGCAAAGGCTTGGCAGTAGTTGTAGTCTTTCCTGAGCGTAATTTATAGGGGACTGTAATGGTTTCAGGAACAGCCAGAACAGAGTACCCATATGCATTGGCGCCACCAGTATCAGAGTCATCCAGATCAGAGTTATCAGAGATATTGTGAAACAAGAGGAGGATGGGAGGAACCTCATTATCAGCAGGCTTGGTGTCAGATATAGAGGGAGGGATTGAAAGAGACTGGGAAGAATTGTCAACCAAGAGCATCTCTGCCTCTAGGTTGACTGTTATTTTCCCTCCTGCTCTTTTGGATCAGCTCCTTCAATATGTGGGTTGGTGCAGACTTGAGAATGATGACCTATCTGACCACAGTTGTGGCAACCTTGGCGTTGAGGAGGATTTTGCAAGTTCATGGTAAGAATGCAAGGACCACAGGAAGATGAACCAGAGTTAGAAGTAGCTCAACCTTCTCTAACAACTGCTCCAGAATGGGTAAGGTGCATATCCTGCAACAAGGTCTTTATGCTCTTCATGGAGTAAAGCATAGCCTTATGGGCTTTGAACCAAAAGTCACAGAAGTTGGTTTCCTTTGAGGGCTGGAGCGCAAGCCATTTAGGCTTCATGGGTTGTCAACTGTCTGCTCGTTATCAGTTGCTGTCCTTTCATGTAGAATCTGTCTGAAAACTTAGCTAGTGTCTTCTTAGGCTTGAAAGCAATATGCATGAAGGCGTCCTTCTTTACTTCCAGGCTAAGGTCACCACCAAACTTGTCAATCAGAAGCTGCTTCATATCTTCCCACGTCTCAATAGAGGGCAGCTCAGGCACCACCCCCTCCTGGCAAGTTGGGTGTAGACAGGTCAGAATATGTTCCTTCTTAACCTCATCTGATGCTTGTCTCATGGCAGTTTTGTAGATAGTTAGGAAAGCTGCAATGGTCAAGGTTTTGGGATCACAGACTTGCTTAAAGGTAGGCTTGAAGTGTGCTTTGGGAGTTGGGCCACCATTGTTGCTATTGAGTACGTTTATATGCGGGGAAAAATCTGCCTTGGATTCAGAGGGGGGGGCTGTCTAGCCCATAGCTGACAAACACTCTCTTCAAGGGTAATCAGGGTCTCAATAGTGCAGGCACCCGTATCAAAAGCTTGAGTGGTCTGTTGTGCAGTAGTATCTAAGTGTTGACCTTGGGTGGTCACTATTGTGAAGAGCTCAGCCAGTCAAGAATTAAGAGATGGCCCCACTGAGAGGCAAGGGGCAAACCTATCATTCATAGAGTCAATCACATCATTCATCTCTTGTACATCTCTATCCAGTTCATTATGGTCCCGCTTCAATTGATCCACCTTGTTATCTAGGGCAATTTGTTCCCTGGCGCATTGGATTTGAGGAGCTCCTGGTAAGCCAGTGCAGCAACTATCTTCATTGACAACCCCAACTGGACTAGCAGAAGTTGCCATAATTTCACTTAGGGTGGTAAGTTCTTGCTGTAGCTCCACAACTTGAGCAGTCAATTCAAGGACCTGGGGGTCAGGTTAAGGAGCTTTAGCAGGACGTCCTTGACTGCAAGTAGTTGTACGTAGCTCTCAAATAGTGTCCCATATTCTTTGCTCTCAATCTTCCAAATCATCAGAAGGGGGAATGGGTGGAACATCTGGCTTGGGCGTAGCTAATTCATTCACTTGACTCTGGAGTTTGGCTATAGCAGCAGCGGTGACAGCTCTTTCTTGATCAAACACCGCACTGGGTTCATTAAGGCTGTTAACAGCAAAGTCTGCTACCTGCTGTAGTTGCTTGAATGAATACGTATTGAATGCATTGAGCTGTTGCACAAGTTGCTCAAAGTTGGTGAGATAAGCGTTTAAGGTGGAATCTACTTGAGTTTGCCAGGGTTGTTCTAGCTGGTGAAACTTGTGTAGACACTCTCTCACATATTTGGGGGTGGACTGGCGCATTCATTCAATAGAATTAACCAAACGGGTCTGGGAAGTAAAAGAGTTGCGCTGATTTTCAGATATCAAGTAAAACAGGGAATTAATCCACTGTTGGTAGGCAGCAAACTGGTCCCAGTGATGAGTAACTTCTTCTTGTAGAGACAAGATTTCTTGGACGTGGAGCCCCAACACCATTTGATGGTGGGCCAAGGCAGGCTTCACAAAGGACAATAGTAAGTGCTCAGCAGAGCCAGCCACTGAGAGGAGATGTTGTGGAAATTGAGGAGCCACAAAAAATTTGTAGTATTCAGCCCAACTGAACTTCAGCTGAAGGCAAGAGATGGCTCCTTCACGGGCTATCCCAAGGGCTACCAACATGACTTGTTCTAAGTCAGGGGTACCCATGGGGTAAGCAACTAGGCAGGGACCATTCCCAAGGTTCAGTACAGTAGGTACAATAGGCAGGTCAGCAATATCTTCCTCTGTAGGAGGGCTATTAATTTCAGGTGAAGTTGGCTCTTGTATAGGCGGAGGCAAAAGACCTGAAAACGTGGATGAAAAAGGGATAACCAAGGGGCTTACAGCCCCTGTAGTGAGCACCATTTTTGTTGTGTTCTGAGGCGCGGCACATACACACAACGGGAAATCCTAACCTTAGGATTGGATTTGTACTAAGTCTCAGTTAGATGACAGGGAAGGCTATGCATTTACCTTGCAGCCCTGGAAGAATAATCTCTACAAGTTGTGGCTAGAGAGAGGCGCAGAAGTACAGAAGACACAAAGACAAAAACATGAATAGAACTTAGATTTTATTGGTGAATACAAAATGGAATATATAGTGGTTAGGAATACCATAAAACACTATCAGGACAGTAGGATCACTCGCCACAAGCATGAGTGGGGCAAGTGAGTTGCGCAGGATCAAGAAACCAAATTATTGTACTTCCTTATTCAGTCATCAACTCATTTTGAGAGGTAAAAGCAAAAGCAAGAGATTTGTCTTCAAAATGGCCCACCAAAGGCAAAATCAAAACATGGTGAATAGCAGTATTCACGACAGGGTAACTTTATCCCAGTTGATAGGAGGCTTGGTCTTTATCATCCAGTCCAGGCCAAGTATACATCATACTTGGGGATTGGTATGATAGGGCCACTGAGTGTTATCTGAACGTCTCCAATTTGGGCGCGGAAGGGCTTTGCTTCTTTGGTGACTGGTGTGCTTCTATTATCAGCTATGACAACTCTCTTGATGTTGATTCAAACTGTGGATAATTTCATAAGGTTGGTGAATTTCTTGTCAACAAGGGATTGGTCTGCTCCAGTGTCAAACAGTGCTGTTTCCTGATATATGCAAAAGTGGAAAGGATAAGTGAGGAGTTTATTTCTAGTTTAGGCGGCAAACAGTAGAGGATCACTGGAAGGTACTTGGATCATGGTAATTGAATCCATGTCTTGGTCCCTGTATGAGTCTTGTAAATTGGGAGAGAGCAGATTGACTAAGAACTCCCTTGAGCTTTTCCCTTCTTGTTGGTGTCTTCAGTGCTTGCCTGGTTAGCTTGTGCAGTGCAATTCCTGTTTAAAATGGGCGTTATTTGCTCAGGTGTTTTGCTTATTAGTTCAAGGGTCCTTCTTTGCTGTGGGACTCTCCTTTTTTGTTTGTTAATGTAGGTTGTCATATTTTTGAGCTGTATGCTTTCCTTCTAATAATACATCTTTGAGGTTCTTGAAGCAGGTCATGTCAAACTGACATCTAATGTGCGTGGGGAGGTCATTGTAGAATTCTAGTTGTGGTCCAGGCTTGTCAAGGTTAATGGTGTTGGGAGATTGGTCACATATTCTTTGTACACTGTAATGTACTTCTCTATTGTTCCTATCATTTTGAAAGTTCTGAGTTCTTTATGATCACCAGGTCAGAACCCTTTAAGGCAAACTTTTCAAGGAACATGGACTTAAACATATCCCAGTTTTCATTTCAATCAGGGTGTTGTTTAAGCCATTCACTTACAAAATGTGAGGTGGTTCCCGTGACACAAAGAGCAATTTTGCTGGACCAGAGTCTGTAGGGTAGCCCACGTGTGTAAATTGACTTTGTCTGCTGTTAATTCAGAGGTTAGTGTTTTCCTGGAGTAATCCTGCAAACGTCCCAATTTCTGCTGAGCATAGGTATTGAAAGACAATACTGGTTATCTTGATCAACTACAGGCTTGAAGAAGTTAGAGGCGGGTTCAGGAGTTTATGGGTGTTGAGTAGGTTATACTGTTCAGCAGAGACAAGGGCGTTGTTGAAGATGACAAAGCCTACAAGGACGTCCTGTCTTTCTTTGTAATCTCTCCAACCTGTGGGGAAAGCCATTTGCTGGATTCTTTTCTTGGAAGGAATTTTTTTCTTAAAGTGGTGCAGGTGTGGATAACCTACCTGTGCTACCACTGTCAAGTATATACTTCTAATAAGTTAATAAACAAGATAAAGGGGGAAAATTAAGAAGAGAATGATACTTTATTGGATATAAATATAGGATAATATATAGTATCATGGAAAGCCATATACTGTCCATGTACGTCATGGAAGTCATGTGGCTTATATGAGTAATGTTCCTCTTAAGTCATGAGGTTTATTCAAGTTATGTTCTGCTTAGGATCCAGAATGTTTGATCCCTGTAATAGATGGCCAAATGATAGTAGTGCCACCAACTTAGTGATTAGTTGGTGAGCCATTCAGTGACTTATTTGGTGAACTACTTGAGGCATTAATTCCCTGAGAGGAAGTAATCAAAGATATTGCAACAATTTAAAAATTAAGACCAATAAATACAAAAAATAAAACAAAAAAGTTGAGATATATAGGCTATAATGTCATATCAATAGTTCAATTTTTGGTAATTGTAAAGTTCTGGAGTCCCTCCTTAGCTTTAGATAGGAACTTATTTCCCCAGCATACAAAGAAATACCCAAAACACAGGCCAAACCACTTAGTAAAGTTGAGGACTTTGCTCACATAATTGATGAATAGGTTGTCTTGGCTTTCCCTCACAATGCTTCTGCTGCCACTTTTCCACCAGTCCTTTCAATCTTGGAGGAAACACTAATTTGACTGAACTGTTTATTGATTTAGTGCTATACCCAGTTGAAGTTGATTAGATCCAGACAATCAAAAAATTCTAAATTAGAGACCTGAATCCATCTTGTTAAAACCAATTTGTCACCACAGCCTACCCACTCTGAGTTCTCTGCCTAATCAGATGTACTAGTGCCCTATCAGGAAAATCTCACCAAAACCCCTGGCTCAGGGCACAGAAAATTTCCCCCAGCCAATCACATACCTCACCAGGTGCCCCAAAAGGCACTCCCAATCCCCAAACCATTGCTTTAAAAGTAAGCAAGGGCCCTCTAGGCTTTTCTTACCAGTTTTTTAATAAACTCCAGATTTTTTAAGTTCTCTTCAAAGTTCTCTCCCCTTCCCGCTTGCTCCTTCTGCTGGCCTTCTTAGCGCTGTCTGCTTAGGCTCTACAAGGGATTAGGATTAATTCCACTTGCTTTTACCAGGTTTTGATTATTTTGTTTGATTTTAAAATCAAATCTAACATTGGTTTAGCATGTATATTTACTTTGAACCTATTTGATCAATGTTTGAAATCAAATTTGATATTGCCAGTGTTACTACAGCTACCTGGCTCCCCTGATATAGCCAACAGATAAAAGATTATGTTTCAATCATCTGGAAGACAATTTGAGATTGGTATAAATCCCAAATACAGCCTCTTATATTCTCCAAAATATACCTTCTTACTCAGAATTTCAAGAGGAATGCAGAAGGGGTGGGATATCCTCTCTAGAAACACGCCATCTAGAAAATGGGTTCAAAAGTACCATCTAGAAACACATCATCTGTTGCAACTAAGATTGTCACTTTGCCTTCCAGCATATCTCACCATATGCAGGGGGCGCTCAGAGAGCTTCCCATGAAGTATATAAAGGTATAACTTCCCCTGTTTCAAATGCCAAGATTCATGAAATGTCCCCAAATCAGAAGCAAAGCTAATCCCAGCTGATGATCTTTTGATCAGTTATTTGTAACCCAAACCATACTTGTATCATTCACAACACCATCCCTTGTGGATTGGTGGTACTGTTTACAGTATAATAATGTTAAGCTCTAAATAAAGTTACCATCTTATTCTCAATCTCTGTCCTTTACTTCTTGACTTTTGTCTTCCCCAATTCCAAACACTGAACTATAACCAGTCCAGCTACAACACATCTAGAAACCTTATCTCAGATTTATGGCCCAGCTGCACCTGCTAACTTTAAACATAAAATGAAGCCAAAAACCCTTCAAAATACAAAAAGACACAATCATAGTTCAAAACTGCTCAGGGATTCTAAATCCATAATAAAAGGGGGTTCAGCCAGTGTCAGTCATAGTGCACAAAGGTCTAGAGCCAGCACATCAAAAAGGATGAATTTTTATAGTTTTTATTTAGGCTTTAAAAGGATCTAAACCACCACAACAAAAATAAATTAAGCCCCTGATATTTCCAGATGAGAAAATCTTTAGTGATAAAGAAAGGTGATTCAGATTTGGCTCCAAGTGCCTTAAAAATGCCTTTAAGGGGAGCAAGATATTTCTCTTTAGAGTGGTAACATTGTAACTGCACTTTTTTAGCAGAGCTACATGGGGAAAATATTTGGAAACTAGATAATATTCTTTATTAAGATATAGTCATTATATAGCTATTATGAATCATGGATAACAGGAACATGATTGTGTTGATCACACAGGTGGATGGTGAAGGGGGTGGCTTGATCCTGGTAATGATTCAAGCGCCAAATTGAGGTATCTACTATAGGGGATCACTATCTGTTCATGTTATTGGATTTGGAAATTTGAGTCAACTCCCTTTTTTGGTTACAGGTCACTGGGAAGTTGGGTTGCAGGTCATGGACCCGTTTAGTCAGAACCTTGTTGGTGGGTCAAGCCTGCTGTTTTGATACTGTAGAGCCAAAGCACTTGATCTTCTTGATGGGTTTGTTTGATCTTGGATAAAAGAAAGGGTGGGTTTATAAAAAAATAATAGGGTAGTTATAAAGAATATAATAAAGCTAAGAAAACAAAATGTAATCAAGAAGTATATAGATAAAGTTTATTATCATAAAAAGAGGTGATGTTTGGTACAGCCTCAAATATTTTAGGTTTAGCATAGCATCTTAGGGATAAATTTTAGGTAAAAGATATTTGAAGTAGAAGATTAAAGCATAAAAAAGGAATTAGGAGTGTTAGGGGGGTTAATAAAATATATCAGCAGGAAAAAATAAGTTATTTATGTAAAAATAAGGTTAGGGGTTAACCATCCAAAAATTTATAAAGTTTCAAGTTTGACCCTTTTGACCAGCTTAAAAACCCAAATTCTCACTGTCAAGTGAAAAAATAAGTCTGAATTTTTACTGTCAACTTTTTTGGAGTTGATCAATTTTTTTAAAAACACTGTGTTTTACATTAAACCTTGTTTAATTTAAAAATGGGGTTGAAAGTTAAGCTTAATGAAGGTAGTTTTATATGGCAAAAAAATTAGAAAAATATCATATACTAAAAAAGTAAATATGTAGAAAAGTTTTATTAGCAATAGGAGTATGCAGGGAAGAGCAGGGAGTAGGTTATTTACCATAGTGAGTGTTAAAACATTAAGAAGCTCGCTGTGCTTTTTGTCCTGACAAGGTGTCAATTTGATGGGTGTTGACCAGCACCCATAGTGTACCAATCATTAATTTAAGGTCAAATCTGAGCCGTTGATTTATAAATGTCAAACCACATAGGTGTCAAGTAGATAGTGTTTAACAAAGGGAGCCAAATTTCTATTTTGTATAAATTATATATGAAATATTAATAAATCAGGCTTAATTTACATGGCACTAATTGATTTAGTAATCCAGAATAGACATAATATAATACAAGAGGATATGGTAGGACATGCCACTTCAAAAACAGCGCTTCAATTTATGCCATCTCAAATTAAATTTGAGATGCCGTTTTTTGTGTTAGTGATTTTGAATCACAAAAAAATAAAAGAATAAATAGTTAAAATTCACTTATAATTTTATAATGCAGCATCTCAAAAGTACACCATCTTGATTCCTTCATTTTGAGTCAAATTAATTAAATCTTATTTTGCTAACTTTATTTACATATAAAATCACTTAGTGTGGAGTGTGTTCACGCCATCCCAATTTTACGCCATCTCAATTTACGCTATTTATCTTAAACTAAAATAAGCTTAATCCCATACTAAATCAAAGTCTGTTGTATAAAAGCAGAAGATTGTTGCAACTGAACCAATGATAGTTCAGTATTGGAATTGGGGAAGACAACAGTCCAATAGGAAAGGACAGAATAATAAGAAGGTATTGTTTATTGTAAGATATTGTGGTTAATATACTAAATGGGGAAGCCACAAGGCCACAAGGGGGTGGCATAGTGGGGAGTTCCATGTAGGGCTTAGAGCCAAGGAATAACTTGTGCAGGGATCAGCAGGTCAAATTAGCAACACTCCTAATTAAGATGAAGTGCCCGCCATTTGACATCACCATCAGATTCATTCATAACGTTAGATACATCAAGGGGCAACTCATTGAGCGCCCCCTGTGTATCATAAGATACATTAGCAGGCAAGGTTCAAACCTCAGTTGCAACACCCCCACTGCCCCCTGCTTGTTGTCAGACACCAGGACTGGAGTCTGCGGAAGGTCTGGGTAGGTCCGCACAAACAACCTTTGTGTGGGGATGGCACAGCGGGGGTGCAAGCAATTGTGGTGAAGTTTCTTGGTGTTTCCCTGGGCATCCTCAAGTTGGTAGGTGTGGTTGTTGTAGACAGCAGCTACCTTGAAGGGCCCTAGGTGGTTGGATTCTAATTTGGCAGAATTGGGATTGAGGGTGTAGACAGGGTCACCTACGGCGTACCTAGCTTTGAGGTGTTTTGTCCCCCCTGCAATCTGCTTGTGTTCAATCTCCTGGGCTTTGGCGCACCATTGATCTAGGGAGGGAGTTGGCACTAAGGGCGGTTTGTAGGGAACCTTGGATTGTAGTTTTCCCTGTTCAACCCCTGTCAGAACGTCAGGTGTTCCAAAGGCCAGGGTGTTGGGACTGAACCCAGTGCCCCTGTTGATTCTTGCTTGCAGGATCTGTAGGGCGGTGGGAAGATGTTCAGTCCACACAGTGTTAGGGTGCTCTTGTGAGAGCTTGGCAATCAATTGAACCAGGGAGCCATTTAACCATTCCATGCGCCCGTTGGCTTGCGGATGGTAGGGGGTTGTGACTATATGCTGAAGCGCGTTCTTGACACAGTATGCCTTCACAACGTGTCCAACAAGCTCAGGCCCGCCATTGGTGATGAGACATTTGGGTTGCCCAAAGCAAGCCAAAATCTCCTTGCCAATAAAGCGGGTAACAGTGGTGGTGGTGTGATTGGTTGTGGCCCAGGCCACTGGCCAACGTGTGAAATAGTTGATTACACTGATAATATACTTCTTACCCAGTCTGTCTTTGGGAAGCGGTCCCACAATGTTGAGGGCCCACTGTTCAAAGGGTTCCATAGCCTTGATGGGTAGGACAGACTTAGGAGGTGCAGGTTTGGACGTATTCTTTTCACACAATACTCAAGTCTTGAGAAGGTCCAAGATGTCTTGGCGCATGCGCAACCACCAAACCTTATGTTTCATGATCTCAAAGAGGTTACACCCTCTGATGCGACCCAAGGTTTGGTGATAGTGCAAGATGGTGTCTCCTTGTTGTGTGGTGGGAATATACAGCGTCTTCTCACCTGTCTCTGCTTGGCAGCAGACGTTTCCAGCATCAATGGTGAACTGACTCTTGTTATCCTTCAGCTTGGAGATGGTGACCAAGTTAAGGCCCTTGTAGCGGGTTGCCTCAGGGCGCAGGTAGAGCATGGGCCAGTCTGGGTCCAGACCGTTGTCCCCAGTGATAGACACTACGTAGAGCCGTGAAAGAGCGTCGGCTGTAACAAGTTCTTTTCCAGGCTTATATTTGATGTGTAATTGATAGGGGGACAGACGTTCAACCCATCCTGCTTGACAGCGTGTCAGATGGGACTGCGTGTTGAAATACTGGAGTGACTTATGGTCTGTCAGAACGCAAAATGAGAAGGCCGCACCTTCCAAGTAACAACGCCACTTCTCCACACAGTGTACAATGGCTGCCAGCTCTTTATCATGGATGGGATAACGTTGTTCCAAGTTATTGAGCTTCCTGGATTCATATGCTATGAGGAGGAAGACGCCATTTTCAGTTTCTACCCTTAGCACACCCCCTATAGCCCTGTCAGAGGCGTCAGTCTCGAGTTTATACTGTTGGTTTTGGTTAGGGAACTGCAGTACTGGTGCTGTTGTGAGCCTTTGCTTCAACGTCTCAAAGGCTTGATCTCTGGCGGGGGTTCAATGGAAGCGCTGTTTGGTATTGAGGAGCTTAGTGAGGGGTGTAATTAGTTCTCTGCAATTGGGGATGAACTTGCGTACATAGGCAACCATGCCCAGTAATGTTAACACTTGGCCCACATCAGTGGGGGGCAGCATGCTAGTGATTGCCTTGATTTTGGCAGGGTTGGGCCGTACCCCTTGGGCAGAGATGGTGTGCCCAAGGAATAATAACTCCAACTTGAGAAACTCACATTTGAAGGTTTTAGCTTTTAGCTGGTTTTCCCAAAGGGTGTTGAAGACAGCACAGAGGTATTGGAGGGGTGTGGTTTGATCTTGACTGAAGACAATAATGTTGTCAAGGTACACCACCACACACTTCCCAATCAGTTCCTCAAAGGCTTTGTTCATCAACATGGCGAAGGTGGAGGAGGCGTTGGTCATTCTGAAGTTCACGCCACGACACCCAAACAACCTGTAGCGTGTGCAGAAGGCAATTTTTGCCTCATCCCCTGGTGCAATGCGGACCTGGTTGTACCCTGCGGTGAGATCAATCTTGCTAAAGACCTTTGCGCCGGCAAGTGTATCAAACAGGTCATCAATCAGCAGCAGGGGGTATTTATTTTTAACTGTCACCTCATTTAGGGTGCGGTAGTCTGTGAACAGGCAAAGAGACCCATCCTTCTTAGCTACAAAGAAGACTGCCGCCCCATATGGAGAGAGCAAGGGGCAAATGAATCCCTTATCAAGCGCGTCCACAAGGTGCTGGCAGAGGGTTTCATCTTCCTTTGGTGTGAGACGGTATAATGGTTGTGCTTTAGGTAACAATCCTTGAAGTTGTACAGCGTGCTGGATCTCCTGGGGTGGAGGTAGTTGTTTGAGTGTTTCACTGAATACGTCCTTGTACTCCTCAAGGAGTGCAGCTAGCGCTGGTGGTGGTGATGTTGACAAGGGAGGGACTGCAGATGGTTCTGCACGGATAACTTTGACTGAACAATGGTTAGAGTCTAGTTCCCCCCTTGAAATTGTATGAGCCTGTTTCTGTCATTCTGACAAACACAGTGTCATGTAGTAGTTTGTTCATTTCCATGGGGTAAATCTGAAAACCCATCCCATTTCTATTGAGGGTGATGACAGAGGTATCCCAGTCAATGTAAGGGCGGTTATGCTGGAGCCAGTTGAGGCCAGCATTTACGTTGTGGCTGAGGCCTGCCATGATTGGTCCCAAGAGCTTAACCTGGACGTTCCCCATTCTTACGGAGAAGGGTACCGTCTTGTGGGTGATGGCAATTCTGCGAGAATTGGCTATGTGTACTGCTTTGAATCTGCTGGGCACTTGGTCTAATTGCTGGGAGTCAGCAAACACCTGATCTACCATGGTGTGATCAGCCCCGGTGTCTACCAGTAACTTGTGGGTGTTCCCACGGAAACAGAAGGGATAGGACAAGTGTGTTACTTTATTTGCAGAATGAGTGGCTTGCAACACGGGGTCATTGCTATGTACCTGAAGGACGTCTAGGGTTTTGACCCCGTGAAGATTGTAGTTGCAGGAGTTCTTTATAAACAAGGGCTGAGAGGGCAGGTCAGTTGGGGTTGTAAGGCCTCTTGTTGTTACAACCCCCAGATTTTTCCCTGGTCCTTGATTAGCGTTAGCTGGAGTTCCCCCTTGCAGGGGTGTTTAGCTGCACCTTTCTGCTGTCAAGGTTGGCAACGGCCCACTTGACCTTGGCCATTGTTAGGTGCAGGACGTGGTTGGGGAGGAGTATTGTTGGTGCAGCGGAAGCCCATTAAAGCCTGATTACTGGCCTCCACAATGTCTTTATAACAGTCATCAATAGAGGTGCAGCAGCCAACAGGAACCCACTTGCAAATATGGGGTTTTAACCCATTGACAATGAGAGTGAGCAACTGGTGTTCCCATTGGTTACTGCTTTGGGGGGTGGCAGCAAGGGCTTGTTGCCACGCGGCGAGATACTCAGGAACAGAACCTGTTTGCTTGATGGCTAGGAGGGGAGTCCCCAAGATAATGGGGGAGAAGGTTTTGCTATATTGGGACTTGGAAGGATCTCGAAATGTTGCCCAGGTGACGTCAAACTCCTGGCTGGCCCAGTTGGTGAACCACACGGCGGCAGGCCCTGTAAGGCGGCCAGATGCAGTGGCAACCCACATGGACTCAGGGACCTGACAGATACAGAGGCGTGTTTCAGTGGACTGGAGCCAACTGACAATGTCAGCTCCTTCAACACTGCCAGTGAATGACTCTAGTTGGAGGTTGAGCATACGTTGCAACAGATCTTACTGTGGCAGGGTGACGCTAGCGTCACGCTGCCCGAGGCAGAGCCAATTGTATACACTGGTAAGAACTAACTGACCTTGATAGATGACATATCCTTCAGAAATGTCCCCCTTGGGAATTGAAAGGAACATCTCTTGTTGTGGAGTAGCCATGTGGCCCGTACTCCATCCTTTCTTGGGGGGAATTTTGTTTTTGAAATAGGTCAGAACCTAATTCTGCTACCACTGTTGCAACTGGACCAATGAGGATCCAGTATGATGAATTGGGGAAGACAACAGTCCAATAGGAAAGGACAGAATAATAAGAATAAGGTATTGTTTATTGCAGGATATTGTGATTAATATACTAAATGGGGAAGCCACAAGGCCATACACGGGTGGCATAGTGGGGAGTTCCATGTAGGATTTGGAGCCAAGGAATAACTCATGCGGGGATCAGCAGGTTGAATTGGCAACACTCCTAATTAGGATGAAGTGCCTGCCATTTGACATTGCCATCAGATTCATTCATAACATTAGATATGTTAGCAGGCAAGGTTTGAACCTAGGTTGCAACAAGATGTTCCTATAGTATTAATCCAAGACAGTTATACTAAAAACAACTTAAAATAATGCCACTATGGTTGTGGTGCAGGGCACTGTCTGCAGATATTACCATATTGAGATTACTACCCTATAAGAAAAAGTATAGGGGAACTGCTGCCCTTTCTTGTGTTTTTGATTGGAGAGTTACCCATCAAAACATAAAGATCAATTTCCAATTAGCCACTAATTAACGTACCTGCGGCTAACTGCAGATGCATTGGAGAGTGGCCCATTGTGGTGACTTTCATTGAGGCAATTAGTGACAAATCTATGCATCTGAAGCTAGCCGCAGATGCATAGATTGGTCACTAATTCCCATATGTAAAGGCTCCTCCAATGAGTCACAAATCTACGCATCTGCAGCTAACCACAGATGCATTGGAGAGTGACCCATTGTGGTGACTTTTATTGAGGTGATTAGTGACCAATCTATGCATCTGCGGCTAGCCGCAGATGCGTAGATTGATGAATCATTAGAGGAGCCTATATATATGGCAATTAGTATCTTATCAATTTTCCCAATTTGTAATTTGGTATTGAGACCTTCTGTCCCTTACCAACAAATATGATCCCCAGATGAACATTCTGAAACCCTGTTATAGACCTAGTTCCCAAAAATTGGCCCTACTTTTGCTGCAACCACTTTACCCAGAGATCAAATGTTTAGATGTTCACATCCCACCCAATCCAAGCCCTTTCTCTCTGAATATTCTCCAAGATGTTTCACCCCAATTTAATAACTTAGTTCCTGACCAGTATAGACTTCAGTCAGGATGACTCATCCTTTATTTCCCCTCCCCCACTTCCAACTATATAAGGCCTTCAGATAGCCCCAATAAAGACATCATTGGATAGAACATAACAACTAACTCAACATTCTTAGATTAATTGAAGAGCTCAAATATAGAAGTTCTTTTGTGAAAGGAAATAATAGTCCTGCTGTGTTCCCCCAGTTGCTGCTCAGCTACTCCAACTTTACCCTTAGAACCCTTGAGTACCACAGATAGAAAGCTTGAGCATCTTCAGGCCATTTCAGTAGCACTGTCAACCAATGAATGGGCCTTCCTCAATAAACTATTGTACTTCTTTTTTTCAGTTTCATCATTTTTTACTTTCACTTAGCATTCAGTACAGATATTTGCTTATTTTAAAGTATATGGCATAGCTATAATAGATGAAAATAGTTGTTTTTGTGTAGATTTTGACTTTTGCTCTTTACACAGCCTTGTTGCTTCTAATTGCCCCATTTTTTATTGCAGATTAAAAATTCTATGGCCTTTTTAAGACTATAAATGGCTTTTAAATTTTAATTTTTTGGATTTTTCTGGGTTTTTTTTTGGAGTTCAAAAAACTAAAATTTTAAACCTGTTTTTCATAGCCGGGATGCCATAAATTGAAATGGCGTTTTTACTATAAAATTGAGATAGCCAAATTTCAAGATGTGGTATTTCAAGATAGCGTTTTTTGAGATGCAGCTTTAGCAACAGAATGCCCTACCTGTTGCATAGCCTAAAGAGCATGACCAGGTATTCATAGAGTCCATATTGAGTTTTGAAAGCTGTTTAGTATTTGTCACCTTCTTTGATTCAGATTTGGTTAAAGGCGTCTTGGAGGTCAATCTTAGAGTATACCTGTGCCCCAGTCAAGACGTCACATAGGTCATTGGCATTAGGTATGGGGTATTGTTTTTTACTGTGATTTTGTTCAGCGTCTGGTAGTTTACACAAGGTCTCATTCCCACATTCTTTTCCCCAACAAATAGTAAGGGAGAAGAGCATGGGGCCTTTGAGACTCAGATAAATCCTTTCTTGGTCATGTCTTCAATGTACACTTTCAAGGCCACTTGTTCTTTGTGGTTGCAACTATAGATGGGTTTGTGGCTGGGTTGTGTATCAGGGAGTAAGTTAATGGCATGGTTGTAGATAGAATGTTCAGGTAGTTGAGTTGCCTTTTTGCTGAAGACACTGGCCCATTTCTTGAGGGCTGAGGGCAGCTTCCCAGAGCAAGGGTCCCATTGCATGATCATGAGTTTGGTGGGGGGTACTACGTGGGGGCTCAGCTGAATGAGCACAGTGTTGGGGTTAGGTTTTTCCCCAGGGTTACAGTTTGGTCACAATAGTTCAGAATTGCACCATGCTTGTCAGCCCAGGAGTCCCCAAGAATCAATGGGTGTGGTAATCCTCTCAACAGGATAACAAACAAGGGGTAAGTGTTTTGCCCAATCTTTAGCTCAAGGTGTTGGTTATATTATTGGCCAATGTCAGTTGAACTGTTTCCCATAGTGACTTTGAATTGAGTATATGAGAGGGTGAGTCCTAGCTTGGATGCCAATGCGGGATTGATGAAACTTTCATCAGCCCCTGTGTCTAAGAAAGCCTTTTTGTGGGATACTTTATCTCCTACTTCTAGGGTCACTATGATATACTTATAAGACTGGGAGGTAGTGTTTAATTGGACAAGGGAGCCTGAAGTTTGGTTTCTTCTGGGACAGGCCCTTGTCTGGTGCCCTACTTCATGGCAGTGGAAACACAACCTGTCTCTGTAATGTTGTTGCAACTCCTCGGATGTCATGGCTGGTCTGGCCGCTGTGGGGCTTCCAGCCACTCAGGGTCCATGGGAGGCAGCGCCGTGGGTTTCTTGGTTTAAGCTTAGTCCTTGGCAGAGCACAATCAGTTCTTCTAACCCAACTGTGGGGGTGGTGGTGCTTGGGGAGGTCCTTTAACCCTGGTATGCACGCCTTTTCTGAATATGATGGCAGCCAATTTGTTGTCTAGCATCACACAGGTCTGTAGTTTGGTGAACTCTTCTACATAGGTCTGTAGTGGGCGGCTGTTTTGCTTGAACTCCAACAGAGTCATGAAGGCAAAGTGTCAGGTATTCTGGTCCTCTCCTGTGGCCATTAGTTCAGCCTCAAATCAAGCATAGTCTAAGCAAAACTATACGTTGTTGGCGGTGGCCTTGCCAAACCAGTCTAGGGCGTCTCCTGCTAGCATGGATGCTACTCTCAAGACTTTAACTGTGTTGTTAGGATAGGCGGCGGTGTTGGCTAGGAAGTGCAGTCACAGTACTGGAATGGCTCTTCTAGCTTCCTATAGGCTGAGCTTACCCATCTGGGGCATGGCTACGTTGGAGGTGGTTTGGTTCACAATAACATTCTGTACTTGGGAGGAGGTTGCTGTGGTCAGGTCTTTGCTCTATGGAGCATCCTTGGGATCATCCAAGGTCCTGGTTGTTTGCTTCCACATGGAGGATATTTGGTATGATAGTCACAAATAACATTAATAAGTAATTTTATAAAAACAAACATACAAGTAGCCCCAAGTGCTAATGACATCTTGGGGCCCAGGTTATCAAGTTTAGAGTGGATTGTCATAATGTCAGGATACCAAGAGTACTGCAGAACTCCAGCAGGTGAGGGAGGAGTTGAAGCAGGCATTGGCATGGCCCACCAGATAATGGGACCTAACTTTACTAGATAGGAAAGGGCCTTTCCAGCCACAGCCCAAGTCCCAACTGCTGGCAAGGCAGAGTCAATTAATCCTGTGAGCGGCAAGTAAAGCATCCCCAGGAATCTAATGTTCTGGCCAGTGGCGTCAGAGGTGAGTGGGGTAGAGATAGTTGGTTTGGGTGTCAGAGGTGGCTCCATGGGGACCAGGTAGGCAGCAGAATTTTTGTACTTCCCGTTGAAGATCAAAGGGTAGATGGTGATTTCTTTGCCGTCACAGACAATCTGATAGGGTTCCTTGGGGGTGTTTGGGCGGGAGTACCATTTCAAGTCTTCCAAGGTCCAGGGTTTGTGGTCAGGATATGGGGGGTACTCAGTGAAATGCACAGGGCCAAATGGAGCATTGGGCGGACAGTAGTAGTCAAAGGCTTTAGGTTTGTCAACTGAAGTCTGGCTATCTATCTCAGTGGATGGGTACTGACGCTTGGGTGTATGCAGATGGAAGAGTATCAAAAAGAGGTATGGAAGCAGATTGGTGAACCAAAGGTTCATAACAACTTTTTATTTGGTAAGGATGACAATACAGAACTTTTTCAAATGCTTCTGGTTTATATACTTACTCACATGCAAGTGACTCTGGGCATTCTTCTGGTGCTATCTGTGTGGCAAGGCTTGACATATCAGGTTCTGCTGTTTGGTTGGCTGCTTCATGGTCATTTTTGGAGTTTTCAAGAACAGTTGTTTGGCTTTTTGGTGATCCATCTTGGCTTGGCTGGCCATTGGTTCTAGCAGGTTTGGCTTCTGGGGTTATGGGGGGTTTCCCAATTTAATCACCTTTTTTGGGCTGGCTTGACAGGCTTTCCTGAGGCCAAGCAACTTGATTAAAAAAGGGGTCACCAATTGGGGACCCCAAATTACTTAATGGAGGGTGGGCTTGAACTGGGTTTACTGGGCAGTGTCAGGGACCCACTCTCGGGCGGCTGGCCCGCTGGTTTCAGAGGTAACTTGGACCGGGTTTTTTGCGGGCAGGGCCCACCACAGAAGAGGGGCTAACTTTAAGAGGTAAGAAGCAGACTTTCCTAACCAAGACCACAGGCTGGCAGCCGGTACAATGGTGTCCACCACCCCAGTGAGGGTGATTTACACTATACCAAAAAGCTTGCTGGTATGGTTGGTTGACAGGTTGGGGGAAGAGGCTGGCATTGGTTTTGGTGTTATGGGTGGTTCCATATAAAACGTTGTAGGCCAGGAGGTAGTTGAATTTTCCTCTAAATAACTTGGGGGTAGAAAATATCCACGGGCCTTGGCGGTTGTATCTGATAGCGGATTGGATGCGGGCTAATGGGTCAAGTTCAATGATTTTCTCTGGGGTGTAATCCTTATATTCAGGCTTTAATGAGTAATCAGTAAAATGAACGGGCCCAAAGGGAGCACCAGGTGGACAGAAAACTGCGGGCAGAGGGGCAGGAGGGCCGGGAGATCTCAAACTTAACTTATAGACAGAAAATACAAAATATGGTAATAGCTGTATGAGCCAAAGTAACATAACCTTTATTCAAAAATGGCAATAAGTTTGGAGCACGGGGTCCATGGGTCTATATAGCACCCCATCTCCAAACTTAACATTTCCGTTGGGGGGTCATTAGGGCATTGGGAAAGGCAGGGCTGGGGGAATCAGGGACTTGGGTATAAAGGTAGCAAAATAGCGCTTGGCCCAGGAGTTCTTTCATTGGTCGTGACTCCCAATTTAGCTACTTGATTATCTTGCTCTAGTGTTGTGGTCATGGGGCCAGGTTGTGGGCCGGTGCCTCTTCCTTGGGTTGGCTCTTGATTGGTTGCTGGTGAAGATTTCAAACTCATGAAGCTAATAGTTGTTGCCTGGTTGCCTCCATTAGGTGTTGTGATTGGCACTCCACTTAGTGCACTAAATTCCTCAGCTCAATATGTTTCACTGGGTGGGCCATCATCTTCAGCGTCAGCTTGCGGGGGCTTGACCCCAGAAAAGTGTGGGCAGGCGGTCCCACAGTCCATAGGCCCGGGGGAATCCAGGTTCTGGGTTTGATTCCCGCTCTTGGGCCTGGGTTTCCAAAGGAGGAGAATTGTCAATCCTGACAGGCAGCTAAAAATAGCCTGACCAGGCCCAGCCAAACCCATCAAGGCTTGAGCGTAGCTTTTGGGGCCCAAAATGGGCCCCACACCTGGATTCACTTTGAAAAGCAAAAATCCAGGTGCAGGTGAATCTCCCCCGCCCACTAGCCCCGCCTGGTGACTAGGAGTGGGGTTGATTCCCGCCTGGGGCATCAAACTTGTTACTTTTGTAACATTAATAAACACTATACCACTAAAGCTGATATCAAGTTTTAAAGCTTGCATACCATTATCCCCAAAGATGGAGTTCCTTCTTGCTTATGTGCCTGTGCGGTACCTTGAGATTCATGGCTTTTATTTTGTGTTGCGGTGGCCTCCTAGCATGTTTTGGATCCCTGATTTTGTAATTGAAGAGATTGTTGCAACCAAGGTTTGAACGCTGCCTGCTAATGTATCTTACAATACACAGGGGGCGCTCAATGAGTCGCCCCTTGACGTATCTAATGTTATGAATGAATCTGATGGCAATGTCAAATGGCGGGCACTTCATCCTAATTAGGAGTGTTGCCAATTTGACCTGCTGATCCCCGCACAAGTTATTCCTTGGCTCCAAACCCTACATGGAAATCTCCACTATGCCACCCCTGTGTGGCCTTGTGGCTTCCCCATTTAGTATATTAATCACAATATCCTGCAATAAACGATACCTTATTCTTATTATTCTGTCCTTTCCTATTGGGCTGTTGTCTTCCCCAATTCATCATACTGGATCCTCATTGGTCCAGTTGCAACAAGATTGTGGAACTGATTTGTAAGATTGTGCACTTACATGATCCAGTCACTATTTCTCAACTGATCTTGTCCTGGTGCTCTGCCCTAGTTCTCTTTGGCGGTATCTTCCCTCTGCTCTGCCTGGAGATTTCTGCCTTCAGGTCTTGACTTTACAATCTTTGTTGATCTCCAGCTCTTTGAGGGTTTGGTATTTCATCCCATGCTTTGTGAATTTTTCAGAGGTTTGCAGAGACTCCACCATGGCAGTCTTGGTGGCATGTGTGGGTAGTGGCAGGTTGGGGCGGAACCATGATGGTTAGGCAAATGCTGTAATTGGTGCATCCAAGCTGCCTCTTTCTGTTCTTTGGATCCCCTCGTGCCAGGGGGATGCTGAGTTTTTTTGTCCTGGGCAGTAAATTATTGGTAGAGGGAGCTTGGATTTGAATATCAAGGTAACAGCGCTATAAATAGGGCTGCAACGGATTAAGAACCCGTCGATTACTGCATCTGCCGTAATCGACGCATCCAAGCCGTCGCGGTTTTGGATCCCCCTTGCCTAGGGGGGATCTGAGATTTCAAACAAAAAAGGGTCAAATATGGCTTTCGTTTTTCGGGAGGAGCAAGATTTTCATATATCTTCTTATAATATTTTATTTTTAAGAGTAAAATCGGGGTTAAACTATCATAATTTTAAAGTTTGAGAATTGGGAAAAGGTAATTTTTATTTTAAAGAGAATCCAGAAAACGACATCCATCTATGGATGTGTACGCAAACGAATGGCTGCTTTATAAAAAGCAGCCATTGTTTCAGATCCTCCGCAACTCTAGATATAAGGAACTATCCTATGCTTGAACTGTGACAGGTGTGTATTATTTCTGATATCAAGGGGGTTGATAATGGGATGGCATACTGTTAGGAGACTTGCTTATAGTGTGTAGATATAGGTATGGGTTCATGTGAAGAAAAAAGAGTTGAACGGTTGGGATGAGAGTATACATTAGTCCAGGTTGGCACCAGAGTTAGGGTTAAGCTTTAGTGATGGTATCAGCGGCCTTCATGGCCACCATGTGGATGTAGACGGTGGGGAAGTACCCAGGGATCTTGGGGAAGATGGACATGTCAACTATACGCAGGTTCTTGACGTGGCGGACATTGAAGTGGGGATCTACTACTGCGTTTGGATCACTTTGGGAACCCATCTTGGCCGTGCAGCAGGCATGGTGGCCCCAGGCAACTTGTTTGATGTACTTGCGGATTTGGGACTTGGTTCTTATGTGGGTACCGGGGTATAGTTCCTGGTGATGTACGTGGAGGCTTGCCTTTAAGGTTTTACGCTCACTTACAAGGGCTTCAACAAGGATATCCAGGTCGGTGTTGCCGTCACTGAAGGAGTGGAAGTTGATGTCGGGGACGTCAAAGGGGTTGGCGGACCGAAGCTTGACTCGGCCGTTGGTGTTGCTGGTGTGAGCTTTTAGGATAAGCCTTGTGGAGGTGTTTGGGTGGCTGGTGAAATACTTGGAATAGCCTCGGAAGTAGCCATGGAAGTTGGATAGCCCGTTGAGGATGAACAGATCTGGCTCACCAAGCGTTTGGTGAGACTTGCGTAGCTGCCCATATAGGATGCCGTTGGAAACGTAGGGACCGGTATGGTTTTTGAGATACATCTGGTAGCAGGGATCGTCTTGGGTTGGGGTGAACCTGCAGCGGGTTAAAAGCTTAAACATTCTCGGGTATTGAAGCACAATTGGCACTTCGTAGCGATCCATCATGTTGCGACCAACTCCAGGGAGGTTGGCAACAACTGGGATGTTGAATTTTTTCAAGTGGTGCTTGTCGCCAACCCCACTTAGCATCAGCAGTTGCGGGGTATTGAAGACGCCCCCCGACAGGATGACCTCCTTGGCTCTGACGGAGCCCTTTATGGGTCTGGCTTTACATTTGGGCTTTCTTCTAAGCAAGCTGGCCTTGTACAGATGCCGTCCCCTTGTGTATGCAACCCCTACAGCAGCCTTGCCTTCGAACAGCACGCGTGTAACAAAGGTGTCAGTCCAGATAGTTAAAGGGGATTTGGCGGCTACGCTGCGGATGTACTTTGGGAAATCAACTCTTGAGAAATCTTTCTTGTCGACTGCCTGGGGAACAGCCATGTTGGCCTCTCGGTCAGTATTGAGCCCAGCTTCGGTGTGGCCGTTGATATCAAAGCCAGGATCTACTTTCCCTGCTTGGAGGTAATTGTTCAGGATGCTGTCGGTAGTCGGGGGAGGGGCAGCAAGGCTAGTCTTGAACCATCCGTCAAAGCCGTGGCTGGAATGGTTGGTCCTGTTGAGGTACTGGTTTCCCTCCAGCTTCTTAAAGTATCTGCGCATGTTCTCTTCAAACCACGTGCTGTCCCCAGTTATGCGTTGCATCAGCGCAAAGTCCCTTGAGTTTGGATATATGGTTACCATGGCGTTATCTACTGAGCCTCCCCCCAATACGCTAGCTCTGGGGTAGAAATAACCCTCCCCGTTGTTGTAGTGCTTCACGTCAAAGCCAAAGGTTGATGCAGGGTCTTCCGAGGCTTTGGCGTGGAAGGCAGGGGTTGATTGGTTGGCGCGGAAGTAGTCAGGGCCTGCTTCGATCAGTAGAGTCTTGAACCCCTTCAAAGCAAGCTCGGTTGCTAATGTACCCCCACCAGGCCCACTACCAACCACAATGTAATCGAATTCCGCCACCACCAAAGCTTGAAATATTGCCACCAGCTTCATTGTCGAAGCAACAACATCTCCTGTCTAATATAAGTTATGCATGCTGATTAATTTACCTAACATTTGCATAAATTCACAGTCTAACGATTAAAATAGAAAATATATCAAAATACAGCGAGAAATCATGTTCCTTGGGACGTGGCTGCCTTGGAGGAGCTCCAAACTCTAACTTGTAGAAGTACAGCTCGGGACCTTGCCTTTTGTGACGGGAGACTTTCCATCAGTTGGATATAAAAATAAGTATAAACGATCCCCCATAAATCCTAAATTAAAATATGGGTTTAAAAGCAGAGATGGATCCAATCCAGATCTTTCTGTGGATGCTTAGTTTAGCTATAACTTACTCATTCAAATATAATTCAAATATGCTTTAAAACATTCGGTATCACTTTAAGCAAAAGTTGGCCGAAAACTTATTGACTCAGCCTTACTAAGAAGCAACCAATTCCATGCAGATCGAGCACCCCATGTACATTTATGCTACAGCCTTGGGTACCCACCTCATTCCCTGCACCGTTTTTTAATCCAACCCCACGCTACAGCCAAGCTTAACATCAACCATGGATTTCACTTCCACCAGGTTTCATACGTAGCCATTCAAAAAGGCTCCATTTTTTGATATAAAAACCCTCGTTACGCCCCACCAAATATAAATGCTAAACCAAACCTCCCCTTTTAAATTCAAATAACGATGCTTTACTCCCTCCATTTGAGTTCTGCCTTCCGCAGCAACCTTTCCACCAAACCCCCCAGCTCTAATCCTATCCAAGCCACTTTTCAAGTTATACATGATAGATATTCTTAACAACCCTCAATATGTAAACTGCAGCTTTAAATTTGAAGGCCAGACCCCCAATGTTTAGTTTGCATACCAACGATACTAAACAGCATCAAGAGATGGTCCACATCTACCAAAAAATATTAAAGGTAAATAAAAGTTGCTTTATTGATGCACCCAATTTTACTCTCCCTGACCAGCAGCGCTGAGGTCAGTAACCCTTTTCGCACGGAAGGCTAAAAAGACGCTATAACCTGGGTATATCCCATCAAAAGGTTACGATTGAAACAACTCAAACATCTTCCCAGAGCATCAGGAAACCAACCCAATGCCGAAACTTCCACCCTGGTAGAATCATGGTTAGCTTATATAAACAAAAATGGGTTCAGCTACCCCTCAGCGTACACAGGTTCCCCATGCAGATCAGCAACAAGCTACACCCGCCCGCAGGGAGTCAAGCCAAGTTTAGTTCACAGCGGCAACCCACAACTAAACCCCCTCAGTCCCTGTACGAAGGGGGCAGGAAGATATTCCGACATTTGTGTTTCCGATGACTGATTTCCAGTCAAATCTGATCCATCTATAATCTTCTTCACGAATAAGTTTTTAAAGCTTACAATAAATCTTAAATCAAGCCTATAAAATAAAGAAAGTCTTCCCTATAAAATTTGTCCCATGAAGATTTCAGTGCTCCTATTTTATTTTCTAGCAGTGTCAAGTTTATGCTTCTGGGAAGTATAATAAACAAAATAAAGGGGAAGTTTTTAGAAGAGAATGATACTTTATTGAACATGAATATAGGTTAATATATAGTATCATGACAAGCCACATGTTGTCCATGTGCGTCATGGCAGTCATGGGGCTTATCTGAGTAATGTTCCTCTTGAGTCACAAGGCTTAATCAAGTTGTGTTCCATTTAGGACCTGGACTGAGTGATCCCCGTCATCAATGGTTAACTGATAATGGTGCCACCAGTTTATTGACTGGGCGGTGAACCACTCAGTGAGCCGTTCTGTGATTTACTTGGGGCATTAATTCCCCAAGAGGGAGTAATCAAAGATGTTGCAACATCTCCCCCTGGGGTGCTGGAAGGCGGAGCCTTGGGAACCTTCTTGAGGGTATCTGGTATATAGGCTTGGTACTGATCCAGTTTGGCGTTAGGGACAGGGAGACTTGAGTTTCATTGGGCTGCTCTTGCCTTACACAAACAGAGTTGATCATGATGCATAAGTTTCAGTTCAGTTCAAGCTTCAATCCCTTTGATGAGGTAGGTGTTATTGGGCTTCACTTCCATGACAATGCCCAGTCTGCGTAACCCTGGGTCTAATTTGTGTTGGCCGTGGTTAACAACCCTGATCCTGTCTCCAGCTTGGAACCTTTCCTGTTGCAATGGGATTGCTTCCCGCTGAACCCTTTGTTGTTCCATCACCTCTTGGTCCTTTCTGGCTTGTAGTACTTTTGGGTCATTACTGTCTGGTATCTTCTTTGGAAGTGGCAGTCGTGGTTCTGTGGTTGTACTGACAAGTGAAGGTTTCTGACCATAGACAAGCTCATAAGGGCTTTTGCCCGTATTGCGGTTGACTCGTGTTCTGCAGACCATAAGGGCGGTTGGTAGCATGTCAACCCAGGCTTTTGGGTTGTTGGCAGATAACTTACTGAGGGCTTCCACTGGAGAGCCGTTTAGTTGTTCTGCATGTCCATTTGCTTGTGGGTGATATGGGCTGGTGGGGACATGTTTTATCCCATTTTTGGCAAGATAGATGTTGGTGTCAATAGCTTTGAGTTCCGTGCCTCCATCTGTGATTAAGAGGTTGGGATTTCCAAACTTAGCTATGATCTCCCTGCCAATGAATTGTCTCACGTCATTGCCTTTGTGCTCTTTTGTGGCTTGTGCTACAGGCCATCTGGTTGCATAGTTGATGGGTGTGATGATGCACTTCTTGCCTTTGCTTTCACCAGGCATAGGTCTCACATTATCTAACGACCATACCTTGAAGGGTTGTGTGATGGATACAGGTACTACTGACTTGGGTGGAGCTTTGGTTTGGGCAGACTTTTCACAGACCTCACATTGTTACAGTACTTCTCTGATATCATCTAGCATGCTGGGCCACTGGTAGCGGGTCTTGAGATATGCATGCAAGTTTCTGCTACGGGTGTGTCCCAAGTCTCTGTGATGACGGAGGATTGTGTCAATCTTTTGTGTTGACGGAACGTAGGGTACAGTGTCACCATTTGGAAGGAGTTGGTGGAGGGTACCATATACGTTTTTGAACAGATTTTTGTTCTTGAGGACTTTCTCTTGGATGTTCATTGGTGTGCCAGGTGGGAACCCTTCCTGGAGATTCCCCATGATTAACATGGGCCAGTCAGGGTTGCCATCAGTGCGGAGGATGTGTTTATTGTATAGCCTTGATAGGGCGTCTGCAGTAAGCATCTCTCTGCCTGGCTTGTATTCAATTTGCATGGGGTATCTCTGTATGAGGCTCATCCATTTGGCTTGTCTTCTTGACAGGTGTTGTTGTGTTTTAAATAATATCAACAACTTGTGGTCAGTGAGTACTTTGAACGTCTGGGCTCCTTCTAGATAGCATCGCCATTTCATGAGGCAGTGTATGATGGCAACCAATTCCTTATCGTGTATAGGGTATCTTTGTTTGCTGTCCAATAGCTTCCTGGATTCATATGCCTTGGGGAGGAAGTCTTTCTGGGCCGTTTGGATACAGAGGACTCCTCCTATGGCATAATCAGAGGCGTTGGTTTCTAGCTCGTAGATACCCTCACAGTTCGAGTATTGTAGGATGGGGGCGGTAACCATGCGTTCTGTCAGTTGGCAGAAATGTTGATATCATAAGGGTGTCCAGAAAAATTTGGTTGTTTTCCCAGTGATGGCTGACAAGGGAGCTGTTAGGGAGCCCCAGTCAGGGATGAACCTGCATACATAGGCTACCATTCCAAGGAAAGTGCAGACTCTGCTCTTGTTCCTTGGGGCTGGCATCTCTGTTATAGTGCATATTTTGTCTGGATCCGGCTTGATACCGTCCTTGCTAATGATATGGCCAAGGAAGGGGAGTTCAGTCAAGAAGAACTCACATTTGGACGGTTTGGCAATCAATTGGTTTTCCTGCAGGGTACAGAGGACTGTGCGGACGTCTTCCCAGTGTTGTTGTAGGTTGGGGCTATAAATGATGATGTCGTCCAGGTAGATGATTGCTCTTTTCCCAATGTGTTCCTTAAATACTTCATTCATGATGGTTAAAAAGGTACTGGGAGCGTTTGTCATGCCAAAATTGAGGACAACACATTCAAAAGATCTGTACATGGTCCAAAATGCAGTCTTTGGAATGTCTTCAGGTTTCACGTAAATTTGGTGATATCCTGCTGTCAAATCAATTTTTGTGAAGATTTGGGACCCCCCCAGGGCATCAAAAAGGTCATCAATTAGGGGCAGGGGATACCTGTTCTTTATTGTGACTTTGTTGAGGGCCCTGTAGTCTGTGACTAGGCAGAGGCCTCCATCTTTCTTTGCCACAAAGAAGACAGCAGCACCAAAGGGTGATTTTGAAGGTCTGATGAGGCCTTTCTTGAGTGCTTTGTCAAGGTAGGCTTTCAGAGCGTTGTCTTCTTGCGGTGTGAGGCGGTAGATAGGTTGTGCTTTAGGCACACTACCTTTTAGGTCAATCTCATGTTGGATACCCAAATCAGGGGGCAGTCCGGGTAGTGACTCTTGGAATACGGAGGGAAACTCATTGACTAGCTGGTCTCTAATTGGGTTTTGTTTGTGTTGAATTTCTGTGTTTTTGAAGTGTATGACTTCATACATACACGTGCTCCAATTGATTTTTATGATGTCAGTTTCTTTTTCTGTGTTGTAACTGTGCTGTTTTAGCAGAGTTACAAGGGGAAAAATATTTAGAAGCTAGATAATAATCTTTATTGGGAGATGGTGATTATATAGTTCATGTGAATCAAGGATAGTTGGAACAAGATTGGGGATCACACGGCTGGATGGAAGAAAGGGGTGGCTTGATCCTGATAGTGAGTCAAGCGCCAAATCAAGGTATCCACCGTGAAGGATCATCATCTGTTCATGTTGTTGGATTTTGTAATTCAAGTTGACTTCCTAGTCTGGCTTCAGGTGACTGGATAATTGGATTGTGGGTCACAAACCCACTTGGTTGGAACCTTGCTGGCAGGTCAAGCCTGCGGTTTTGACACCCCCCAGCTGAAGGTCGGCCTCCTCTGGGAGCAGGTTGTCAGGGAGCCTATCAGGAGCCTGGGCGCCATATTGAATCAGTTGTTGTTTGGTGGCAGGCAGGGCGGTTTCTTGTTGTTTCTGTCTTGCTTTTCAGGGTCGTAGGCAATCATGGTGTAAGGTCTTGTCTTGTTTGTGTTTCCCAAGCCCTTGCACTAGGTAAATTTTATTGTTGTTTACCTTCAGAATGATTGCTGACCCTACTTTCTTGGGTTGTAGTTTGCTCTTGTCAACATTCATGACCCAAACTTTGTCCCCGACTTCATGTCTATTGCAGATGGGAACAAATGTCTTTTGTAGGAGTTCCTTTTCTTTGGCTGCTTGCTTGCTATTGGCCTCTACTACTTGAGGATCCAAGCGAGGGGGACTTGACTTGGAATTTCTAACTTAGGTCCTGTCAATGCTTGAATGATATTTGGCTATGTGCCATATACCAGTTCAAACGGCCTTTTTCCGGTGGATCTGTTCACTTGGGTTTGGCACACAAGTAATGCAGTCTGTAGCTGCTTATACCAGTCTTCAGGCCTCCTGGCGGTGAGTTTGGCTAGGGCTTTCACGAGGCTACCATTAAGCCGCTCTACGCGTCCATTAGCCTGTGGGTGGTATGGTGTTGTGACGGTGTGTTTGACCCCAATCTTGGTGAGGTACACATTGGTGTCTTTGGAGATCAATTCTTTGCCCCCATCAGTTATCAGGAGTTCTGGCTTTCTGAACCTGCTGATTATTTCTTTGCCAATGAATTGTCGTATGTTGTTGCCGGTGTGTGCCTTCACCGCTTGGGCTACTGGCCACCTTGTTGCAAAGTCAATGGCTGTGATGATGTATTTTTTGTTGTTGTGCTTTCCTGGCATGGGGCCCACAATGTCAAGAGCCCATACTTTAAACAATAGCTGGGTCTGAAGGGGAATACCGACTTAGGCGGGGTTTTGCTTTTAGCAAACTTTTTGCAAACCTTGCACTGTTCTAATACTTCCTGGACATTGCGGTATAAGGTTGGCCACCAGGCTTTATGTTTTAGGAATTTTTATAGGTTTTGGCTCTTAGTATATCCAAGATCTCTGTGGTAGCAAAGAATGGTGTTGACTTGCTGATGTGTGGGAATGTAGGGAATGGCCGTGCCATCCGTCATTTTTCTGTGGAGAGTCCCGTATACGTCAGCAAAGAGATGTTCATTCTTAATGACCGTTTCTTTGGTGATGTCAGCTGTGCCTGCAGGGAATCCTTTGTCTTTTGTACGTAGCACTAAGAGAGGCCAGTCTGGGTTGAGCCCATTCTCTCCTCTTGAAGCACAGACATACAGGCAGGACAGGGCGTCTGCCATGGCAAGCTTGGCCCTGGGCTTATATTGGATGAGCATGTTAACCCTTTCTAATATTTCCATCCACCGCGCTTGGTGGCGTGACAGATTTGCTTGTGTCTTGAAATAGATGAGCAACTTGTGATTGGTTAGTGCTGTGAATTCTTCCTGCTGTTCTAGGTAACAGCGCCATTTGACTAGGCAGTGTATGATGGCCAGCAGTTCTTTGTCGTGGATAGGGTATTGACACTTGCCATCTGTCAGTTTGCGTGGTTTGTAGGCTACAGGCAGGAAGTCACCATCACTATTCTTAATTTGTAGTACTCCCCCAATGGATGCATCTGAGGTGTTGGTTTCCATCTGGTACTCTCTGTCTTGTTTGGGGTATTGTAAGATGGGAGCTGTCATGAGCTTTTCTTTGAGGCATCTAAAACAGAGGTCATGTTGGGGAGTCCACACAAACTTGGACTTGGCGCCTGTTATGGCGGACAAGGGGGCAGTCAAGACGCCACAGTTGGGTATGAAGCGTTTTACATAAGCCACCATTCCCAAGAAGGTGCATAGTTCTGACTTGTCCTTGGGAGGTGGCATCTTGAAGATGGTTTGTATCTTTTGGCTGTTGGGTTTGATGCTGTCTTTTGAGACTATGTGTCCCAAGAAGGGTAGTTGCTCCCGGAAGAACTGTCATTTGGAGGGCTTGGCCAACAGTTTGTGTCGTGCCAAGGTCACAAAGACTTCCTCCAGGTCTTTGTGGTGCTGTTCCATTGAGGGGCTGTAGACAATAATATTTTCCAGGTACACTAGGGCAGGTTTGCCTATGTGTGTTGCAAATACTTCATTCATGAAGGTTACAAAAGTGGATAGGGCATTGGTCATGACAAAGTTGAGTACCACACATTTGTAGGAACCGTACTTGGTGCGGAAGGCTGTCTTGGGGATGTCTTCCTCCTTGATAAAAATCTGATTGTAGCCTGCAGTTAGAACAATCTTGGAGAAGACAGAGGCACCTCACAAGGCGTTGAAGAGGTTTTCAATCAGTGGCAGTGGGTAACAATTCTTGATGGTGACTTTGTTTAAAGCGCGGTAGTCTGTGACCAGGCATAAGGTACCGTCCTTTTTAGCCACAAAGAATACGGCGGCCCCAAAGGGAGACTGTGAGGGGCGGATAAGTCCTTTTTCTAGCGCCTTCTTGAGATAGGCGTGTAGGGTGTTGTCCTTGTTTGGGGTCAGCCTGTAAATGGGGAGTGCCTTGGGTACAGCCCCCTTGAGTTGGATAAAGTGTTGAATGTGTTTCTCAGGGGGTAGTCCAGGTAACGCTTCCTTAAAGATTTCTGGATGGCGGTCCACAATGTTGCAGTCTTGAGGCATGAAGGTATCCTGGTGGTCCTTAAAGTGTATGATTTCATACTGACAGGAGTCCCAGTCAATTGCCTTCAGGTTTCCCCTTTTTTCCAGTGTCTCAGTGATGCATACAAAGACATTATCATGTAGGAGTTGGTCCACTGAGTCAGGGTAGATCTGGTGGTTGACGCCTTCACGCTTGATGGTCAACACGGAGGTTGCCCAGTCCACATGGGGGTTGTTCTTCCGTAGCCAGTCTAGTCCCAGTACAATGTCAAACTTAGGGAAGTCAATGACGGGACCTTGGATGGTGGAGTGGAGGTTCTCAAGCATGACAGAGAAGGGGGAAGTTTCCTTTGTTGCAGCAATGTGGTGTTCATCAGCCAGGACCATGTTTTTAAACTGTAAAGGATTAGTGACCAGCTTGAATTTATCCACAAAGCTACTGTTGACTAAGGTTTGATCTGCGCCTGAGTCCAGGAGTGCTGATCCTGTGTAACTGCAAAAGCGGAAAGGATAGGACATCACTTTATTGGGATGTCTGGCAATGGTGTATAGTACCGGGTCTTCTGAGGGCACTTGGATCATTGGGCATTGGTCCACGTCCTTGGGTTGGTATTCATTTTTGGGCAAGTCAGGATTTACGTTGGGAGAGCTTGGCTTGCTTAGTGCTCTCCCTGGGCTTTTCCCTCATCTTGATTGCCTTGGGTGGCGGTGACACGGAAATGAGTGCAATTTGACTGGCCATTATTTCCATTTCCATGCCCATTCAAACCCGTGGGTTTGTGGTTGGTGTTGTTTCTGTTGCCTCCAGGAGGTGGTCAAGTAGAGCACCCGCTTGGATGGGAGTCCTTGGGCCTTTCTTGTTTCTCAGTCTGTGCCTTGTGTAGAGCGTTGGATGTTTGTTCCGCTTTTTCTGCTTCACGGTACAGGCTTTGCAGGTTGGTTACCTGGTCCAGGTTCACATGCCTCATCACATGCAACTTGAGAGCATTGTAGTACATGAGGTGTGTAGCTGGGGAGTCAAAGGCCATGTTGAATGGGGCACAGAGACAGAGTTCCTCATAGGCGCAGGTGAGCTCTTTGACAGTGCCTGTCTGGGTCAGGTTCTTTACTTGGCATATGATCATGAGCGCTGTATCCTTAAGCACAAACCTTGACAGGAAATCCTGCTTAAAGGTGTCCCAGTTCTTTTCAGTGTGCTCTTTGTGCCACTTGTCACACCAGGTGCCAGCGTCATGGGTCAGGCAAATGGAAATCTCTGCAATCCAGAATTGCTGTGGGCATTCCATTTGAGCCAGCTTGCTCTGGGCGGACTGGATCCATGCGGTGGCATTGTTGTCGTTGGCTCCAGCAAAGGGCTCCAAGGCAGCACTGCAAAGTCTTTGTGCTACATAGGCGGGCATGGTGGTTTTGTCAGCTGGTTGCGGCATCAAGGAAGTTGCCTGAAAGAACCCTTGTGCAGACATGGCGTTGAAGGCGGGTAGCGGGATCACCGTGTTTTGGTAGAGGACAAACCCATCAGGTATTGCGGCACCAGGAGTATACGGAGTCCAGTTGGGCAGGAGGCCAGACATGATTCTGTCAAGGATTTGTTGGCTGCGGCGTGTGTGGGCAACAGGCAGAATTTTTCAAGATAAGGTAGGATGGAGAACCTACCTGTGCTACCAATGTCGTAACTGTGCTGTTTTAGCAGAGTTACAAGGGGAAAATATTTAGAAGCTAGATAATAATCTTTATTGGGAGATAGTGATTATATAGTTCATGTGAATCAAGGATAGTTGGAACAAGATTGGGGGTCACACAGCTGGATGGAAGAAAGGGATGGCTTGATCCTGATAGTGAGTCAAGCGCCAAATTGAGGTATCCACTGTGAAGGATCATCATCTGTTCATGTTGTTGGATTTGGTCATTAAGAGTTGACTTCCTAGTCTGGCTTTGGGTGACCAGATAATTGGATTGCAGGTCACAAACCTGCTTGGTTGGAACCTTGCTGGCGGGTTGAGCCTGCAGTTTTGACATCTGTTTCCATGATCTTTACAAATATGTGGTCCCTCATGAGGGTGTCAAGATGTGTCAGTTACACATGATGGTGGACTTCTCCTTTCTGGATAGTGAGGGTGGCACTGTCCAAGTCTATGTGAGGCTTTGTCTTTTGCATCCATTCTAATCCAAGTATGATATCATATTTGGGAATTGGGATGATGGGGCCGCTAATTGTTGTTTAGACGTCTCCAATTTGGGACCAGAAAGGTTTTGTCTTGTAGGTAACTGTTGTGCTGCGGTTGTCCACCATGATGACTCTCTTGATATTACTTCAAATGGTAGGTAACTTCATGAGGTCTGTAAAACTCTTGTTAACGAGCAATTGGTTGGCTCCAGTTTCAAATAGTGCTGTGCCCTGGTATCTGCAAAAACAGAAAGGATAGGTAAGGAGTTTATTTCCAGATTGGGCAGCAAACAGTAGAGGATTGCTGGAGGGAACCTGGATCAAGGTGATGGAGTCCACATCCTGTTCTCTGTATGAGTCTTGTGAAGAGGGGAAGGGCAGCTTGCCTAAGCACTCCCCTGAGCTTTTCCCTCCTTGTTGGTATCTTTGGTGCTAGCCTGGTTGGCTTGTGCAGTGTGATTCCTGTTTCAAGGCTGGGTACTGTTGGCTTGGTTGTTTTGCTTATTGGGGCGAGGCTCTCTCTTAACTGTGGGGTTTTCCTTGCATTTGTTGGAGGCGTGTAGATCTTCAGACTTCTGAGCTGCGCGCTTTCCTTCTAGGAATACATCCTCAAGGTTCTTGAAGCAGGTCATGTCAAACTGGCGTCTAATATGTGTAGGAAGGCCATTGTAGAAGTCCAGGCGTGGTCCAGGTTCACCAAAGGTGATGGTGTTGGGCGCACGGTCACATAGTTCTTTGTATGCGGCAATGTATTCCTTGCTGGTTCCTGTCATTTTGAAGGTTTGGAGTTCAATCATAATCACCACTTCTGAATCATTCATGGAGAAATTTTTGAGGAATGTGGCTTTGAATAATTCCCTGTTTTCCTTCTGGTCAGGATGTTGAGCTAGCCATTTGGTAACAAAAAGCAAGGCAGTCTCTGTGACGCAGAGGGCAATTTTGCTAACCCAGAGTCTTTGGGGGTACTCCACTTGTTTGAACTTTCTCTTGGTGCTGTTGATCCAGAGAGAGGAGTTCTCACGGCGTTGTCCTGAAAAGGCACCAATCTCAGCGGTACGTAAGCGCTGAAACACAATTTTGGTATCTCAGGTTGTGTAGGCGCTGTTGTGGCTGGTGTGGTAGGGAACAGCCTGCAGGTTTTGAGAGAACTTTACTGGTCAATGGGTACAAGGAGATTATTGTAGATGACAAGTCCTGGGGGATGTCTTGTCCTGCTTTGTAATCTCTCCAACCGTTAGGGAGTGACATTGCTTGGGTTCTTTTCTTGGGAGGAATTTTCCCTTTGAGTTGGGAAGGTATGGATAACCTACTTGTGCTACCACTGTCAAGTTTATACTTCTGGGAATTATGATAAAAAAATAAAGGGGAAGTTTAAGAAGAAAATGATACTTTATTGAATATGAATATAGGTTAATATATAGTATCATGACAAGTCACATGTTGTCCATGTGCGTCATAGAGGTCATGGGGCTTATCTGAGTAATGTTCCTCTTGAGTCACAAGGCTTAATCAAGTTGTGTTCCATTTAGGACCTGGATTGAGTGATCCCTGTCATAGATGGTTAACTGATAATGGTGCCACCAGTTTATTGACTGGGTGGTGAACCACTTGGTGAGCCGTTCTGTGATTTACTTGGGTCATTAATTCCCCAAGAGGGAGTAATCAAAGATGTTGCAACAGCAGCGTGATTCAATTGGCTTTTAAAAGTTAAATGCTTTAAATTAAGCCTCCTAAATACAACAAATAGAAACAAACATAGTTATAGGTGTGAAGCATACTTTCATTAGTAAATAGAGTATACTTAATTTTTTTATCTATTGCTGACTTAAAGAATTATATATGAAGAACATTATAGATGGATCAGGTTTGATCAAAAACCAGTCATCAGAAACATAATTGACAGAACACCTCCCTCCCCATATGAAGTGAGCTTTGACCAGGCATGCTACCCAGCTATCTAAGACAGGGCACACCAACCCAAGCATAAACCATAGCAATAATTTCTCAAGCATCTAAACCTGACATAAAATCCAACAGACCTCACAGGAGACCAGTTTATCCATTTTAGACTGGGTTGTGCAGACCCAGGGATGGTTACTAAGATAAAAAACTATAGGCAGAAAGTTGGGTGCCATGCATTTGACTCTGATACTGTATCCAGATAACCCCACCCCATAACCCCTGAGCTGAACTTGATTCAGCAAGATTCCAGTTTTCATCATAGAATGGAAGCAACCCAGCCAGGGTCAAAATATAGCGCCAGCCCAACACAGGAAGCTGGTAATTGGCCAGGTGAGGTATCAAAGTTTCCCAGCCATACCAACTCATCCAGACCAACCAGTAAGGAAATATGTTTATCACCCCCAGGCGCCCAAGCCACCCAGAAAGGTTATCAAAGTTGCCACATCCCAGCTGGTAAACACCAAGGAAGTTACACCTGTTCCTTTGGTATACCCATCCATTTACCCCCAGGAGTCAGCTCTGTTAAACCTGATGCAGAAGGTTCAGCCAGGGCAAAACACCAGCTATATGCCCTGATTAAGGATGGCAACAACAAGGGGAAAGCCCCCAGTTGTAAATTCACTGCCACCCCTGGCATTAGATTGTAAAATCTTCCCCTGCTGCACCAAGAAAGGCCCAAAAATGCCAGCCAAACCCCACCATTTTTTAGGGGATTTAGCACACACAGTTGATGAGAGATTTGTGCTAGCCTACCCCGCGGATTCCTTGCCCTTGGTTGCTCCCCCCTGGGAAGAAACATTGGTCAATTTAGACTACTTACTAGCCTGGTGTTGTCCATTTTTAAAAACTATCAGAGCTGCCCAATCAAATGTTGCCACATTGACGCTTGACATCTCAGTTGACTCCCAAATGCCTGGCACCTCTTCCAGCCAATCAGATCAGGTCCTGGAAATTAGAGTAAAACTCTTCAGTCCTCCTGAGCCTATCCAGCAAAGTTTTTCCTCTAGCCAATCAGGTCCAGCTCCAATTGTCAGGTGATCACTTTCATTGCAATCCATTCCCTTTTAGCAAAGCAAGGGGACTTCCAGTCCCCTGCTTGTCTATTTTCAAATATATTAAAGTTTGGAGCCTTTTGCAATTTATTTTAATTTTTTGCTGTTTGGGACCTTTTTTGAGTTTCTGCAGCCTAAAGATTAAAGTGTTAGTTGCTGTCCTAAAGCTACCTTGTGCCAACTGGTTTTAAACCCGGCTTCTCTTCTGGGATCATATACTAGTGTTACTTTAGCTAGTTGTTGTCTTCTCTGCTTTTGCTTTCAAAAACAGAGCTTAAACTTAAAAATTTTAATTGATTTTCACTATAATCTCTATTATTATTTTGAATTTTCACTTAAAATTGTTGTTTTCAAACCTGCTTTTGCTTGCCATTACTATCAATGCATCTGAGACCATAGTAAAGCTGCCCAGACCCACTCTGTTGCTCCCTTTCTGCATTCTGTTAAGACTACCCTGCCTGGACATTTCCCTACTGTTTTTGTCAAAAAAATCCCACCAACCTGCCCCAAATTTCATGGAGATTATTTTTATGATACTCCCAGCTATTTAATTTGTGGTGTTTTCCCTGGCTCTGTTCCTGCTGCTTCTGTGGTCCACCTCCCCAGACTTGTGGGGAAAAATTTCCTTGTCTGCCTGGCTTGTGGGTAGAGACCCTTCTAGTCTCTGGGACCTCCCCAGCGGTCTTCTCTTTTCTGGAGAGGCTGTGGTCAAGAGCCTGACGTGTGATGACTTGGATTTGGACACTGTGGATCACACTTTGCCTGTTTCTGAAGGAGATGTGTCCTCCATGCCTCCCCTCCCCAGCGTGGTCCAGAGCTGTCCAGTACCCCTTGGTTCCTCCAAGGTGTCCTCTCCTGCTCCCACCTGCTCCCCTTGGTTGCTCATTGGCCTGATATTGATGGGCTTGAACACATATTTCCCTCATTTGTCCCCCGTGTCCTCCCTGTGGTCCCCCCTTTGAGCGGCTGTCCCAGTTCTTCATTGGACGGCATCCTGGTGGTTTTTTTCACTGGGATGGGAGCCAAACTTAGTTAGTTTAGCCCCCCCTCTCACACCAGTACTATAGAAAAGTACTGGAGCAGCTTTGATTGAATAAGCTTCTAGCCCTCAATAACAAAGTACCCATGTGGGGTGCACTAGCTATTGATTAGAACCCAGATATCCCCCTACCCAGAAGCTGCCTGGAAGGTTGTGCCCAGCATACCACCCCTTACCTGTATCAAAGCAATAGGGACACCAGCAAAGGGGCAGTGGTGATTGCTGGCGGGCCACCAAACCTTTCCAGAAAGCTTCCAGCGCTGAGCAAACGTTCCCAATGGTGAAACCCAAGGCCTCTTCAGTCTTCCAGATACAGAGCATGGGTGGGATATTCATTTCTGGGAACCTGGGGCTGCTGTCTTGAGCCAGAAGTATATTGGCCATGGCCTGGAGGACCTTTGGGATTGATCCTGGGTTCCCTCTTACCCCTACAGGGTTGAAGGTTCCATACCCCTGGAAATGTACTTGGAATGTCTTCCAACCTCCAACCCCCCTGGGTGATGTAGCAACCTTCCAAGAGCCTTCCCAGGCTTGTGCTGGGCTGGGAGAGGGGGCTGAGCTGAGCGCAACTGCACTATCAAACCATCTTGCATGCCATCCATACCCATTGCCAATAGTTGTGTTCAGGTACCGTACAGAGCATATTGCCTGCATTGGCCCGCTAAGCCACCCCTTCTGTGGTGGCCCACCCTGTCCAACAGAATCTGGATGTACCTGCAGGCCAGGGGCCCTACAGCAGCTGAACCTCCCTGGCATCTCTCTGACTGGTCTAAGAGCGCCTCAGACCCATAACCCCAGAAATCTTTTTACTCTATTGTGATGGATAAGGTTGGACTCCCAGAGCAACTGATGCTCTGAGTGAGCTCCCACTGATTGGTAATGGGCACAAACTGGGGGGCAGCAGTTGGGTACAGGGTGATTGGGTATCAATCTGTTCCGGCATCTCCCCTCCCTGGATTGGGGAGACCTTTGGGTGGCTAGAGCAAATTGTCTGATATGGGCTCTGTCTGAGCCAAGGGGGTTGCTGGATTGGCTGCATTTTGGGACCATAACATCCCACCAGTGAGATGAAGCGCTTCTACGCCCATGAAATCTGTAACTTCTGCTAGGCCTTGGCAATCAGCCAAGCAGTAAAATGTGTGGCTCACCTTTATTTATGGACACCTGTAAGTAGATCTTTCTTATGGTATGTTGGCTTTACTGAAAAGGGTGGTTAATTTATCTTGGTTGGCTGCCAGTCATATACCAGATTCAGTACCAGGCCAATGAGGTCAAGCAGAGTTGATTGCTTATAGTATTAAAAGAGACTGTATATATTTACCCCTGATGTGTGTTCTGCACTAAGATATGGAATGGTCCATACACATAACAGTTTGGGGTAAAGCCCCTACATACTTAGCATCACTTCATGTCATCCAACAGACACAGCCTGCAACATGTGCCATTGCAGTAAAAGGACCATAGTGCATAATTGTGCTGAACCATTGGGGTTGACCCTGGGAAAGGTTCTGCAGAGGAGACCCTGTGCCACTCAAACTGGCTTCCCGTTGCTTGAATCCAAATACAGAAAACAACTCACCTGACCAAGGCAGGGAAGGAGAACTGATGCCAATCTCATCCCAGCAGCAGTTCATTTTGGCGCTTCACTCCTTACCAAGATCAAGCCCCCTGCCTGATAAGTTGATTGATCAGCCCAACCATGTCCCTCCTGAAGGATTCACCAAAATCATATAATCCCCCTAGCCCAAATAAAGATGGTATTTAGATTCCCAATTTTCCCCTGGGTAGCTCTGCCAATATGGCACGGCTACACTGGGTATATGGCTGCTATTGTTTATAAATTTTTTGTGTACTTATACGTGCCTGAACCAGGATTCAGCAGAGCTAAATTAGATCTACGGTTAAAAAACCTGTGTAGGGGTAAAGGTATTTGGATTCAGTACAGATAAGCCAGTAGCATCAAAGCTGTGAGCTTTATTTAACAGAGCGGTGCACCAGCACTTGGCGCTGAAGGTTGTGTGCTGCCTCCACACTGCAATGTGCTACCTTAGCCACCACCAAGGGGCATAATAGGGAGGAACTAACTTTATGATTGGGTTGGTACTAGGCCACTAGGTTGATCTTCAGGGATTGATAACAGATTTACTTCAAGGCCCCAGGAAAGAATGTTGCACAGTTTTTCTCTGGGTGAAGTTAGAGAGGGGGCGCTGAAGTACATCAAAACACACAAGAGAAGAGAGCAAGGTAAACTTTAGCTCTTTTTGGAAATTTTACCAGAGCCTATAACAGTTTGATCAATCACAAAACTATGGGTAGGCAGGGAGACTGTTGGGGGCATAGATAGGTGGCTCACAGATGCTCCTTTTCACATTATGGGGCAGAAATGAGATGTGCTCCCTTTAAAGAACCATCCAAATATTGGGAAGCAACAGCAGCCTATGGGAATTTTGATCCACCCCTAAAAACTTGGTCCCATCATAGGTGAAATCAAACCAGTGTGGATATGGCCATCCACAACACTTCTTCTAGATTTGCCTGGAGGTCAACTGCAGAGAAGCTTGGCCTGAACATGGGCCAATGGTTGTTCAATAGATAGGAGTTTGGTGGTTTAATCAGACCCACGCTTATATCTGGCTTCCAAGGGACCAGTTCATAACAGATCCAGATTTTCTGCTTGACCTCCCACTCAATTTTGATAGTATGGCAAAAGATCACCTAATGGGAATCCAGACAAAGATCCTTGTCCAGCATTTTTGGGGTGAGCTCTAATCACTTAGTTGTGTAGGCAGAGGCAGTGGCTTGTGTATCAATTATGCAGCTGAAAAATTACTTTCTATGCTCTTTAGAATTAGCAGTAGAGTCAGAAGTAAGGAGAGAAACACCTAATAGAGGGTGAGTGATTGATTCTTGTATGTATATCATAGGAAAAGGAGAGAGCCTGGCCACCCTATGTCTGCTTAGGCAGCAGGCAAGCAGGGCTTCAGGTAGTTATAAAACCAGTTGGCAGCATCCAAGTAGGTTAGCTTTCTAACAATGGAGACCATATTAGAGTTGACCTGTTCTACCATTCTATTGGTAGAGGTAATTGTGATGGATCACATTTGGTATTGTTTTCCAGCTGGGGTTCAATGTTTTCCAAGTACAGAATAATTGCTCAATAGAGCTAAATGGTTGTTGTTTTGTTTTATTTCCCAGACAGTGTGGCAGGTGTTTGCTTTATGCCTTTTATTTCTAGTAAGTGGGCCAATTATGAGTGCTTTGGAAGGATATATATTGCCCTGGGATGGTTATATAAAGGTATTGTAGGCATCCTTAGTTCAGGTGGGTGATAATACAGATGTTATTCCCTGCAGTGCTTTTACCAAGGTGTTATAATTGTCCTGACAACATCTGGGGTGAGAGAGAATAAAGCTGGTTACATTTTACTAAAAAGAGATGTAATTTTCTCTGCCTATTACTTATGGGTAGCTTTAAGGAGGTCTTACTGCTACCATGCAAGAATAGAGATCCTAGAGCAATCATTGGGGTGGCTTCCCAGAGAAATTGCTGCTGAAATTAATGGTTTGGATGTATCTGGGAATTAAAGTTGATTAGTTTGTGTTTAAAAGCCCAAGTAAATCAATTGGGTTGAAATGAAGAGGCCAAAAGATAAAGCATAGTATTAGATTCTGGCAGTTACAGTTGGCAGGGATACCACTGTTGTCTAGATAAATTTTATGGGAAGCAAATACTAGGCCATTGCTGTATATCCTACTGTAACTTAGAGAAATTTTAAAACCACCTTGAAAAATTTCTCTAGGATATTTGAAACAAGGTTAAACAACAAATAATTTGGGGGAAAAGTTTATAAAGATTTTGCTACAAGATCAAAACTCAAGCAACCCATTAAATAACTTATGGGAAAGCAAGTTCCTTGTTAATTTCATATGTAAAATGGTTGAGTTCAGCCCCAGGGAAATATTGAAGGAAAGCAGAGAAATTTTTCAGGGTGTGGAATGCAAATTGTTAACCTTTTGGTAGGTGTAACACTTGCTTCCTATTCAAATATTGACAAACCCAGGAAGAAGGCAAAGCTTTAAACTTTTGAAGATGTTAAAACTCATATTGTCGGTTAATCTCATATATTGTTTTACTAATATATTTTCACTGGTTTGAAAGCCCTGGGATTAATAAAAATATGACAAAACATTTAGAGAATGTTCTGAGATTCAATATAGTAAGCTTGAAAGCTCATTTTTATAGGAGAAAATGAGCATAGAATGTTTTAAGCTTTTAGATAAATCCATTATGAAGAGGAAAATTCTGGAAAAGGCACTATAAATAAGTGTTTGAGTGGGAAGTTTTGGAATCTTTTTCATCATAAGCTGGATCTTTTTCAAGTGCTTAACTGTATCTTGTTGGTTGAATGTCTGCTTGGTTTGGAATAACTAGAGGTCTTCTGGGGTGTTCAGAAGTCCCATCTAAAGCAGAAGTTGATTAAAATAACCACAGAACAGTGTCAAGCCAGAAGGTTTCTAAGAAGATCTTTCTTCTGTTTTAATAAAGATTATCTTGACCCCTAATCTTCCTTTTTGTGAAAGAGAACTTCCCTAGTGATAGTGATCTGGGAGCTGTTCAAAAGGATCAGAAGAGTCAGAACTTTAGTCTGTCTACTTTTAGAAAACTCCTGGTTGAGGATTGAGTAAAGTTGTGCAAATAAACTTGAGATTGGGGACACTGTTATACTTAATTTTATCAATCAAATGCCCTAGATGGTTTGACTTCTTTGGTAGACCATGTGTTGCAGTGAAATATGTTTTAACCTAGCTATCAATTAACAGTGATAATTGAGGGGCATGATGAGTGCCTTTTGGAGCTATTGTCTCATTTATTTATGTTCATTTCATAGATCTACTATAAATAAAAGATGTCATCTCAACCCAGTATGTCCCTGGCTTTGACCCAGGACACACCTTGGTGTCCTTCCATTAGCACCACAGTGAACTTGAGCTCATGGTTACTTTAAAAAGACAACATAATGATAAAATATGAGTATGTACTCTGGGAGGCTGGTTTGGTGTGTTCAGGCTTCACTTTGATAGTGTTTTCCTGCTTGAGAACACCTTGGAACTATCTCATTATGACTGTCTGGGTAACTTGAGGCATTTATCAACTGTTCAAAAGCCCAGCCTGTCATGAATGACATTTCAATACTTGTATTGAAAACCTGGGAATCAACCCCTGGGTCTCAGAAGAAGCCTTGTTGCCACAAGGATAGACAGGAGCCAGCCAGACTTCCAGTTGGGCCAAACCCTGGACCGCCAAAGATATCTTGCCCCAACCAGGAGGAACAGAAACCTTTCAAACTGCCAAGTGTCAAGAATGGAGGTTCAAAATCAACATGAGAAACCCTGGAATTGAACCCTGACCCTCCAAAGGCTACTCAAGTCACACAAAATGGACAGAAACCCACAAACTTGTTAAGTTGCAGACCCAAGTTGTTGAATTACTCCAAGACCTGCAAGACTCTTGAAGACAATTCCCTGAATGGACATCAGATTGCTATTCACTGCATGCCATCAAAGACCCAGACCTATGCTGAAGTTGTAGCTTTCCTAAATGAGGCTACAACAAGTCCTCCTGCCAGTTCTGTCAATGATCATCAGCTAATGCCAGCCTACAGTCCAGAATGGATAATAAAATTTGGCTGCTCAGGTGATGTGGTGAACAGTAGCGGAGGAACAAAGCATTGCCACTTCTGTTCATCAGATCAAGCACAACTAGGATTCACCACCCTCAAAACCAGAAGCCAAGGTCCATGTCCTGCCAGAGAATTGTCCACGGGCCTGAAGCCTGCAAAAAGCAAAAAAAAACCACCTGATATAAGAATACAGCGGTATGGGGATGAACCTATCATCATTTTTGATAATAAAGTTTTATGAAACTTTGGTTCAAACTAATTTTACCTTATCTAGTCTTAGTGATCTTCCATCTTAACTCCGGCCAAGTAGACCATCAGGCAACCTCCCCCTCCAGAGACCAACCTGCTGACCCTCCTCAGGCACTATACTATCCCCCTGGAGCCCCCTTTGAACCTGTGCATTTTACCAAATACCCGCCCAACCCCACCTACTTGGAGTACAACTTAGAGACCATCCTCATTTCTGATCCCTTGGCAAGGACTAGATATACCAAATACATAGGCCACAAATGAAAGTGGTACAAGAGGCTACCAAGATTGTTCAAAGACAATTACAATTATCTGCCTGCATAATTTTTCCAAATGACTCTGCCCTTAACCCCACAACCTGATTGCCCAATGGAACCCCCCACTGTTGCCAAGACCACATCCACTCAACTGTTTGGAGTACTCTACATTACTTTGACAGGAATAGTAGATACCATGGTGCCCAAATCTGGGCCCTGGTCTTTGCTTAGGCAATCTGTATTCTATATTATCAAGTTATCCCCCATACTATGGTGGACATTACTCACTGGCCTGGCAGCACCCTGTCCAGAGTCACCTAATGCCTCCGCCTATGCCTGGCTTCCTGACACAACCCACCTGTTTTCATGGCCATAATCTTGTGAATTTATTGATTATAAACATTTTTTGTCCGTTATTTTTGTTTAATTTGGATTTGGCCTCTCTAGACAAAGCAAATGCCAATTGATTTATTTCATCTGGTGCCACAGTGGTGCAATTGGCGATAGATGTATGAATTTTAATGTCTTCCTGTGCAAGGGCCTGGTGATTCCCCTGGTAAGTGATGGCCTTTAGATGGGGATTCAATTAAAAGGGCACTAGTTTCAATTTCAGGAACATCCTAATCTTTATCATCCTGGGTGAAGTCAAAGTGCTGGGTGTATACATCAGTAGTACTAAACCCATGCTCTTGACTGTCAAACCCTCTTGGTATTGAGCGCTAACAAGGACAAATATGATAACACCTATAAATGTGTCTCAAGGGTGTAAAAAGTTCTTGTTAAAGTCAGGAGAAATAAAAATCATGTTTTTAATATAGGATGGGCTTCTTCAAAAGACAAATGACATGTCTTTTGATTTATTGATTGGAAAGCTGAATTCAAATTTTGATGCCCCCAATTCCTAAATAACTAAAGCTGGATTGGCTGCAAATACTCCCCTATTCTTTTTGAAGCCTTTTGATCAAAGTTATATGAAAAATCAACATTTTATGGTTATATTCATTAACCTTGGATGTATACTATTTGCACAGAAAAGGCTTGCTAAAAATCCATGATATTTGAATAGCAGGCACACAGAAGCTTCATACAAATCCAGTTTAGAATCTAGAATATTAGTGTACAGGTCAGATTTTTTTATTGTCCATCTGTGCATCAATGACTTCAAATGGACCATGTTTTTTATAGTGACTGATGTGTCCTGATAAAATTACAAACATATATTCACCCCATAATATTACTAAAAAAGCTCACAATGCTTATGTTTTTTTCATGTGAGACTCTTATTTGCTCTGAGCCAGTCTTGGTTTGCCCATATTAACAGCTCTGGGAATTAGGGCAATTTCTGATGGGACTGGACTCATACCCTGGTCAATTTGGCAACAGCACCCATGTTGACTCAAAACTCTAAATCTCCTATGTTTTTTGCTAGTCGCGCTAGCTTAATTCTTTTTTTAAAGCATTCAGGGGTGCAAACCCAGAAAACACGACAAAATTGTGGCCATCTCAACACAATTTAATATTAAGCTTAATAAAAACTCAATTTAACCAGATTCTTCTATTTACTTTTACTAATAAAAATTAATTTATTTTTTATTTGTTTTCACAACTTAAAAGTGTCAATGTCGACACTTTTTAAGCATAACTTATTTTTAATAGCAAAACTGAAAGATCTACAGTAAAAAAAAGCATTCATTTAAAAATATTTTTTATTAGATTAATATATAGAAAAAGACATTGCACATACAGTTGATTGTTGGAATTTTCATGTTATAAATATATATGTGGCACTTATTATGGCTTTAATATATTAAGTGGATTGGTGGCTAACGGCAATACAATAATTTAAGTGTGAATTACTATGTAAGTTACTATAGAATTTATTATTAAAAATAATATTAACACTTGTAAATGTTGTTTATTTGCTTGTGATCATCCACTGGGTGGAGTTAAGAAATTTAGAGTGGCGCAATTAAGCCTAGATTAATATGTCACCTCATATAAAGAATGTTGTAAGAGATGTTGTCGACACTTTACCCTTTTCAATACTGAATACAACTTTCTTCACAACTTCACATATACACAATGGTAAAATATCATATTATCACTACCCAAATATTATTTTTAATAAATAAATAAAGAACCTTGATACTTTTTTACTTATTTTCATACAGTAGTTTTAAAAGCTATGGCAACAAGCAAAAATTCTTCAGATTTAAACAAAATGATTTTAGATTTAAACAAAATCCAAGTTGCGCAAGATTCAGGATTCAATTAATTTAAATATCTTTGGTTAATAAATGAACTGTCAAACCAAAAACAAAATTTCACTAACCCATCATACAAAATTAAAGCAAACATCAAGCAGTGTAGTTCAAAGCACAAACAAAATGAACTGACACAACAAGTGAAATGGATGGATGCTATTCCAGAGTATATTATAATCCAATAAGGATTCATATGAGGCACCAACAGAAGGATTAAAGTGAAACAAAACTTGAGCAATCTAGAAGCAATATTACACAAGACAAAACAAAATGAACTCACACAAGATGTGTATTATGAGTAGCCTAAAATAGAAAAATAACAGTTTAACAGCCAATCAACAGCTATCTAATTTAGGAACAGAGGCATTTTATCAATTTTAATGGCTCCATATTTGTATGAAAAGGTTTTGAGAACCTTCCAAATATGGACTTGAGATTACAATAAAAATAATTCATTAAATTTAAAATTTCTACTTTTAGTGATTTTATCCTAGGTTTTTTATAATGGTTTTTAACAGTAATATCTTTGATGGCGCCAGCAGCCAAGCCAGCTTCAATGGAGGTGAGGCTCAGAACATGGAGGCACCTGTTTACACCCAAGCCTTTGAGGCAGGTAACAAGGAAGCTGACCTGTTACTGTCCCCCGACCCATATGGCTTTGACTTGTTTGAGAGTCACTTAGCGTCTAGCTCTGCCCTTGCTCCCACACTCACCCCTGCACAAGCTGCCCGTCAATCAACCAATCAGGATGGTAACCTTGATTCAGAACAACTTCCCGTCATCACCCAACCTTCCCCCCCTCAGCCAATCAGGCTTCAGCTCCTGCCGCCCAGCGCCCCAAACGCAGAATAATTGCTGCCCAAATTCTTCAGGAAATTGTGGCACTCAACCTGCAGAGTCTGTCCTGGGATCAGATAGCCAACCAATTACAATTCACCCAAGCCACAATAATGCGGGAATTCAACAACCTAATGAACAAGGGGAATCTAATTGGGACAGCCAAGAAGCCAAAGAAGGCCCCAGAGTCCCAGATTAGTGAGGCCTACCCAATCATGCTTGACCTCCTCCAGCGGGATCCCAAACTTCCCTTGACCCAGGTCCAGAAGCAGCTTGCGCACCATAACATATGGGTCTCCAAGCGCATGGTACAGCTCTGGATGTATGGGAAGGTAGCTTCTATACAGGTTCTTACCAATTTTGCTGATGACCAATGGGATGGTGCTGAGGTTTCCTGTATGACACTGCCATTGAATCAACCCTGGTTCAATGCTTGACTAGTCTGTCAGATGATGTCATTTTTGTCTTGTATTATAAGCTATCAATAGCTTTTGACAATTTTGGTGAGCAAGGAAAAGCTGCTGCCAAGAATAGAAGGAAGAAGGTCAAGAAGGGGATGTTCATTGGTGCATTTCTGGCTGTTTCAGCCAAGGGTTTTGTCTACTATTGGACAAACCCAGATTTCATCAATGGGTACTCATACAGCCACATCCTTGGTGGATTGCTTGACTCCTGGGATGGCTCAAATTCCAAATACTGGGTTTTCTTGAGCCACCAGATGGAGGGAAGCTCCACCACCCTTGAGGCCATCCAGGGACGCAGGCACCAGGCCTCAGTCTACCCCGCCGGCCATGCCGACGTTCATCTGGCAGATGTTGTGTTCTTTAATATTGGAGATACACTCCAGGAGCGCCGCCCTCAGGCTTTCAACAACCTCTATCTTGGGGTTCATGACCACAATTTTCTCTTTGGCTGCCAGATGGTGGCTGACTTGTTTGCGCAAATGGTTTTCCATGTGAACATGGGCAACCAATCATGTAAGGATAAGTGTCTTCCACCTCGGGCCACTGCCACCTACCAGCCCATCCAGCCAATGATCAATGAGGAATGCAGCAAGCATTATATGGCAGCCATCACACAAAATCCTCCTGCCTCCACCCCCTCCACCAACACCCCTAACCTGCAAGCCCAACCCACCCAATCCCAGACCCCCCAGGCCAGCACTGCCTCTACGTCTTCCTTCCTGCGCTATTCTGCCTACTAGGCATCACTCTTCCCCGCCCCAATAAACCCCTGTGACCAAACATTTTCTATTCATATTATCTTTTTTTTAATTTCAATTGTTCATGTTCTCTTTGTTTATAGTTGGTTTTATTATTTATGTTCAGCTTATTTATATAAAATCATATATTTACTATGTTGTGTATCTAGATCCTGAACACAGTTATTTTTAGCACCTAAACACATCCCCTTGTGAAAATATTAACAACTATTTGGTGATCAACTGAATTTAATTTAGAAAATTATAGTGTTAACTGTTTTTAGATAAAGTTGTTACTGATCCAAATTCAAAACCTTAATGATAAAATTTAAGCCAATCAGGAGCCAAGTGATAAAGTGATTGTTGTGACATAAAGGGTCATTCAATAATTCTTTGATGCATGTGCACTAATTAATATGATTGGCTGTATGTTTTGCCATTGTACGCCATTGCTGCTGTGGCAAGTTATTGATGGACTAGTGCCCAATCAGCTGCTGGGTTAGCACTAGTCCATCAACAACTTGCCACAGCAACAATGGCGTACAATGGCAAAACATCCAGCCAATCATATTAATTAGCACACATGAATCAAAATGTTTTGATTACCCTTTGTCGCAAAAATCACTTTGTCACTCAGCTCCTGATTGGCTTAAAGTTTATCATTAAGGTTTTGAATTTGGATCAGTAACAACTTTATCTAAAAACAGTTAACACTATAATTTTCTAATTTAAATTTAGCTGATCATCAAATTGTTGTTACTATTTTCATAAAGGGCTATGCCAAGCGCCAAAAATAATATGATAATCAAGGAAACAATGCCAACACAAAGCAAACAACACATAATGAGATGAGCGCAAAACATATACAAAATGGGTAAAAAGATGGGATAATGCAGTAGGTAGGAAAACAAAAAGGAATAAACAAAGAGGCAACAGTATCAAAATAATACAGAATTTATTGAGGCAAAAGCTATAAAAACATATGGAAAGGTTAGTAAAAAATCAATGAGAGAATTGGAAAAGCTTCTGAAGGGCCTTGACTTGGTGATTGCCAAAATAAAGGACATTGACCACAAGGTCAAAGCAAAGGTGAAGTCCGCTGTCCTCACTGGGGACAAAATTGACAAGGTGTCCGCAAAGGTACTAATATCAAAAATGCCTAACACCCCAGAGAAGACAATCAAGCACTTACTAAATATTCAAAAAACTGTGGTTGAGGGGCTCCAGTTCAAGGCATACAATCTTTCCATGTCGTCTGTCTGGGTTGATGACCCGGAGATGTATGCCCACCTCAAACCTGCCAAGCATGCCAGGGCAGAGGATACCAAATTGCCCGCACAACTGCTTGCGCCAATAATGGCAAAGCCGGCTGAAGCTGCTGGCAAGGAAGAAACCCAAGAAGGTAACCTAAAAAATTATAATTAATAAAAAATCTTAAATACTTACCTTTTTTAGAAGATGTTGATAGTGAACTCCGCCGGGTCCTGGTCCCTTTTGTCCCCCCCCCACCTTCTATGTCAACTATGCTAATCATGTGGTGAGGCAGCTTTTCCTGTCCCCCCCTGTCTTGCAGGAGCTTAAAGACAGGATGCATAGTACATTCCTGATGTCCAGGGAGGCATGGCTGAGCTTTCACATGGTAAGGGGGCATCTGAGTGGGCAGTTACTGCCTACAAGGATGCCCAACTGGTCCACCTGGACCCGGTTAACCTCGGTGGAGTTTACTGTGTAAACTCCATTGAGCTTGTTTGGGACGTCCTGGCAACGCTCCCATTCAAGAATATACCAGAGATGGGCCAGGCTCATGTGGTTGCTTGCTTCTGCTTCCCGGTGGAGCATACCATCTCTTACCTGTTGGAGAACTTTGGGTGCGCGGTGTTGAAATTGGCTGTTGCGGATGTAACAGCCGTAAAGAAGACAAAAATCCTCCTGGCAGACTTTGGGCTGGGCTGGAGCGCCAACGAGACGGGGGTCCCAGCAGCTATGGAGCTGACCTTTGCCAAAACCAAGCACGAGAAGAAGATTAGCGCTGTATACAACAAATTGTGCGAGTTTAAAGAAGCCTTTGCTGGACAAAGGCTTCACCTCGTTGTTTACCTTGGTTATCTTTTCTTCTTTGGGATGAGCGCCAGTGTAGAGGACCTAGACAGGGTCCTTCTTGGGGTTGACAAGGCCAGGCTCTCGCTGGACGGGAAGAAGGTCCCCCCTGGGTACAACTCAGTGGATCATGTCATCCAGGACGCCCTGGTCCTGGCTGGCATCTTTGGGTTTGCAGCCCCGCCAGAAAAGCTGCTCCTCCATTTCCACCTCACCATCCTTCCTTTTACCAGCAGGCGCAAATACTTTAATACGGGTGTATCCACCATCCACAGTGTGGCGGTGGAGGTTGTGCGCCACCTCCATTGCGGGGTGGGTACATACCGCCAAACCCATTACAGGCGCATTTAATTTTATCTCTATATCAATAAATATATTTATACTCTACTATATTTTTATATTATAAATAATTTTCAAATAATATTTTAGCAAACAAGATTTGCAAAATATATTGCAGAAACAGTTTTCATAAAAGCATAAAATTATATGTTAATAAAATAAATTTCAACCTTACAATTTATGTTTAATTTTTATAAGACTATTTTATATTTATTTGAAAAAAGTGATTTAAATCTATTTGCATAATCCAGTATCAAGCATTTGGGATTACCTCAGATGATATAATAAAATAATATATAATAAAATAAATAAATTACTTACATCTATTGATGGATCTTCTGAATGTGATTGCGGGCATGGAAAGATCTAAATATAAAATGATAATTAATAAATCTTGAATAGTAAATAAGAGAATATAAAAAAATTGGACACACTAAGCCTTTAATTGATTGGCTGTCTGGCTAGGCACGCAGGGATGAACAAATCAGCGTGGCCATAGAATTTGGCCACAGTCTCAGCTGGGAGGGTATGGATTCCGGCCTGCAGCAAATCAAACAGGTTCTTGGTCCCTGTTGGGGTTCCTTGCTTGACAACTTGCTTGAGCCATCCAAAGACTTCCTCAATGGGATTTAGGAAGGGCAAATAGGCGGGGAGGAAGAGAAGACGCAAATTTGCCGTGGTCAATTGCTGGGGGCCCACTGTAATGCTGGTGTTGATCATTTGGAATTCCTCAAGTATATCTGCCACCATGTGGAGACCAACGTTGTCCAATACAATTACGTTGGTGAAGCCTGGGCTTGTGCACCTCAGGTGCTCCTGGACCAATCAGAGAAATGATAGGAAGGTCCGGCTATTGTGGGAGCCTAGTATCATTTGGTACAGCTCAACCCCCTTTGGACCAAGGAGAGCCACCATTGAGTATGCTGTGGCGCGGACTTCAGCACACCAAGCCATCCCGTCATTGGAGCCTTTGGGTACATACTCATACTCATTGTGCATCAACAAGGCAAATGCTGATTTGTTGATATAATAGAATTTCATTGTCCCCTTGGCTTTGAGGGCAGTGTATGCCTCAGCGTAATTTTTCCAGGTCTTGATATTGGCTGGGCTGTTCCAATTGTAGGGGGATACCCTGAGCTTTTTCCAGGAAAAGCATATTCCTTTGCCAAATGATAATAGAAGGAAATTTAGGCCTTGATCCCAAAAGCAGACTTGACCATGGCCTGTATATTTGCCAGTTCAAGATGGCAATCTCAGGTTATCCACTGGTGGATTGCCCATTTGTGCTCCTTGGTGAGCATGGTTGAAACACACAAGGATTTCTCCGCGGCAAGGACTCGGCCAGTATCAATGAACTTGTTGAAGGTCTTTGAGGCGTACTTGGGATCCACCCCAACAAGGGCCGCAGCCGCCTTGTAATCACCAGATTCCTGCATGAGCCGGAGAAGGATGATGCACTTAATGTCAGGAATGCGCTTGTGAGTAGGTTTTTTGGCAGTGGGGATTGGCTTGTTGGCGTTGGGCACAACACAGGGCATGAGCACCTTGGTGTAAAACACAGCAACTTTCTTTAACACCAGCTTTCTCTCATTGGTTTGGTAGAACTGGGGCTCCTTGTCCTCCTCCTAATTGCCATCACTGACATAGGGCTTGTAGCTAATATCAAGTACAGGCTTTACCTTCTCTAGCATAGCCGACGGGACCAACTCTTGCCGGTACACAATGTTGAACACATACAAGGTAAGTTCTACCTCCTTGTTTCTAACTGTTTTGATAGTGGTGACTTTGGTGGGCTTCCAGGTCAGCTTTGGGACCCAAGGGCTAATGCTCTGCACCCTAGCAGCTTGTGCTCCTTGAACCAGCTGTGTCAGTGCAGTGTCACTATGGAACTCTCCTCTCCCACCTCCCTCCTGGGTAGGCACTTGTGTTGTACTAAGTCTATTCTTTGACCCGCGGGGGCAACTGCAACTGCAGCGCACAACAGGTGCAATGGTAGTCTGTTGCTGTGCTCCTTCCATTTTGAGAATTTAATAAAATATTAAATAAAACTTAATTAAGTTACTCTCTAATTTTAACTTTTGTTTTTATCTGTTTATGGATATTCAATTAATATTTTTTCCCATCCAATATCCCAATTATAGATTTTTTATTTCTTAGTTGTTTTTGGTTTTACCACACCCATTTTAGAATACTCAAAATAATTTCCGCCCATTTTCCCATATTTTACGCCAAATTAGCACCCAATACAATATTTTTAAAATTTTTGTTTCAGATCTCATGTCTTATTTTAGATATCTTGGTATCATTCTTGATTACAACCCATTGCACAAACTGATTGAGTGATTTTATTTACGTAGTGAGTTGCTATTGTGTTTCATTTTTGGATTGAGTTTTGACACACCACGCTTGGGTGTATTTTGTCACCAATTCACATAGTAAACATATTTACACCAAAAGTCAACTCACACTATTTTGTTTGTGAATCCATGTATTTTGGATTATATTTTGAATGGTTTTGCTTTGCGCGTGAGCACTTCTTTGCTGTGTTGACCCATTTTGCCCATTTACGCCAATAAACCCTGTTAACAGAGTGTATATTTTAACCTGAGAGTTGGATTTTGTTTAAATCTGAAATCATTTTGTTTAAATCTGAGGTATTTTTGGTTGTTGCCATAGCTTTTAAAACTACTGTATGTTTTTTTTAATTTTTATATGTGAACAAAAACACACAGAAAACAGTTAATTTTTGCTAGCCTGCGTAAATTTAATTAAGCGTACTATGAAAAAACATAGTAAATTTTTAAAAAAATGTCAACAGTGACAATGTTGTCAAAAATAATGTCTACAATTTTTGAAATTGACAGTGAGAATTCAGCTTTTTTTACTAACCGTCACTCATAATGTTGACGCTTTTCATTTATAACATATAAAACGTTATGTTTTACGTAATAAAAACTTCTCATTTTTTGATATGTTGTATTTTTGACTTTTCTCTTCCATATTTTCCAATTTTTAAAATAAAATCTATATCTAAATATAATACTTTTGAATATTTCTCTTAACTTTTAATTTTTTATTTAAAACTATAATAAATTAAAAACTATACAAGTATTTTTTAACTTTTAAATGCCAATAAAAACCATCTAAGATTTACTTTTTATATATTATGCTTTTTAAGTTGTTTTGTTTGTTTTTTTTACATACATTGCTTAATTTTTAAGCCCTTTTACTTATTATTTTAGGACAAAAACACTTCCAAACAGCCCAAAGGAACCAAGCGTCCTTCAAAGCCAACCAAACCCACCAAAAAGAAACCTGTCTCATCAAAGAAGGCCACTCCAAAACCATCCTAAAAGCCCTCACCAAAGCCCTCCCCTGAGCCCTCACCTGAGAAGAGCCCTGCTCACTCCACTGGGGGAAAGGAATCTGATGGTTCCCTTATGGACCACAGTTTTTACAACTCAGCTTCTGACAAGGAGCCAACCAAGAAGAAGCGCTCAGCCCAAAAAACCCATCCAAGGATAAGTCTCCTGCACATGAGGAGCACCAAAATATGTCCCCTTCTGCTTCCCCACCACCACCAAACTCCCCCCTTCAAGCTTATCTGGGGATGATTCAAAGCCCTGCCCTGATTACTTCCCTGGCTTCTGCCATGCTCCTGCTAGTCTCTGGGACCCTCTGTTAGCCCACAACATCTGCAACGTTGACAGCAAATTTAAGGTTCCCTTTTCCTTGCCCAAATACTTCCCAATCATGAGCGTAAAGGGTGGGCCAGCTATGGTGGCTAATGGGTATATTTTCTCTTGCAACAATGCCAACCAGGGCTTCAAGAGCTGCCATTACACATGCAAGGACCGCTCCTGCCCAGTGCGGCTCAACACTGAGCGCTGGGAATTGGTCCAAATCATCAAGGGCAAGCATACCTGCCTCATGCCAAATACCACCATAGCCCACCTCCTCAAGTGGTATCTTGTCCAGGTAATGCCCACCTCCAAAGATCTTTCCGCCACCCAGCTGGCCGTGCTTGCTTGCAAGTACCTCTCCCCCAACCAAATTGAAGAGGGTGCCAACCCATAATCAGTTAGTCAAGTTTGTAAGTGATAGGCGTCAAGCCTCCGATCCCCTGGCCAAGAGTGCAACTAAAATTGAAGACCTGATCCTCACAGATGCCCTCAAAAAAACTGAGGATGGTAAGATGTTCCTGCTCCTTGACAATGGGCAGGAAGTGAAGGATAGAATTATAGCCTATGCCACAACCCAAAACCTGGAGCAGCTTAATACTGCTACCAACTGGCTGTGCAACAACACATTTGTTACTTGTCCTCTCTTTAAGCAGCTTTGGGTCCTGTATGGGCAGTTTAATGACCAGTTTATCCTCTTGTCTTCTTTCTCCTTCCTGGTGCCAAGACTGAAGTCTCCAGCAGAGCCTTCAATATTGTCTGGGATGCTTTGAGCTCCCTTCTCATCAACCAGCTCCCCCTCCCACTCATGCCACAAGGGCAAATCCCTCTTCTGCTGAGAAGGATGAGTTGTCCCTAGCTGCTGAGCAGCTAGCTCATGCACGCTCACTTGGGCCAAAGGTTATCATAATGGACTTTGAGCAAGCTCAGTTCAGAGCCTTTGAGGCCACCTTCAATGGAGAAGTCCAGGGCTGCTTTTTCCATTTTAGGCAGGCCCTCATCAAGAATCTCAAGAGTGAGAAGGACCTTTTTGATAAGTATCTTAATGATGGTAAGGGGAAGTGCCGCTTTGCCTTGACTCAGTTTGCTGCCTTGGCTTTTGTGCTCCCGGAGCATACTGGGATTGGCTTTGAGGCCCTCCTGGAGGACGCTTACATCAAGAAGCACTCCACCATCTTCAAAGGTTACTTGGATTACTTTGAGCGCCAATGAGTGGGTAAATAGATGACTGCCTGGAGAGGTAAGAGTGGGGCCACTGCCCCTTGGAATTTCCAGGGTGCCTGCTTCAAGGGGGAGATAAAGACCACCTCTAACCTTAAGGTTTGGCACAAGCACCTGAAGGTGAAGTTTGGGTCCAACCCCAAATATAACAAGTTCTTCCAGAAGCTGCAGGAGGAGCAGGCCCAGACTGTCTCCAAGTTTTGTGACCTGGCCAACCGGGTGGCCCCCAAGAAGCAAAAGTCCAAGGAGAAGGACTACCAGGAGGATGTTCAGAAGGTGGTAAAGAAAAAGTATAAGGTGGCAGAGATTAAGAAGTACCTTGAGAACGTTGCCACTGCTTTTGCTGGTGGGTTTAATCAGCTTAATAAACATTGCTTTGCCTGTATATTTTTTACTTTTAAACTTTTAATTTTTTAATTTATTTATAGTGTACTAATCTTTTTATGTATAAATGGTAAGTTTCAGATACAGTTTCAATGTGGTTTAGTAAGAAATATATTATATTTTGTTAATTTATCTTTAAGCTATGAGATATTTTCAGTTATGCTTATATGAAGTATAATAAACATAAATTTTGATTTTCTTATATTTTTTAGTTATTATGATATATAAAATATCATTATTTTTGGTTCATTGGAATTTTATTTTTTATGGGAATAAAAAATAATTTAATAATAAAGAGTGTAATTTTCATAGTAAATTGAAAAATAGTTGATTATATCTCCTTATTCTTACTACTATAGTAATTTTTTATTGCATTTTTATACTCTCTGAGGTCATTTTAGTATAATAAATTATTTATATATATATTTTATATTAAAAATGTTCAGGGTAAAGTGTACCATTACTTAAAAAAGTGTTGACATCCAGGAGACAACATTATGTAAAACCGGGTTGTCACTTTACAAAAGTGTCAACATTAAAAGTGTTGCAATGCCACTATTGACATTTTTAATGTTGGCATGGGCGCTGTTGCCATCAATTTCACTCAAAGTGAGCTACTTTTAGAACAGCATAACAATTCCCTTGGCTTAGCTGTGGATGTAAATAATTAAATGCTTACCTTTTTATTGGTTCACTCTTCTGGAGCTAAGATTCTTTGCTCCAATTCACTTTTATGGATAGATTCTGTTTTAAACTTGAAGTTTGATATGCTATGGGCTATTCCAGGTGATCTGTTTAAAGTTTGGTTCTGGCTCTTTTATCTGTAGGCTACAGTGTAATTTTGTATGGGTCATACCATCTTGAATTGGTTTAGTTCTTGAGCAATAATGATTTATGAGCCCTTGAGGGAAGAACTTTCAATGAAGGCAGCTTTGAAGAGCCCTGCTTCCTTTTGAGTTGGGTTGGCTTCAAACCAGTCCTCCACAAATCCAGATGTAATCCCTATAGCTCTGAGCAAGGTTTGCTGGCCCAAAGACTTTGGGGGCAGCCAGCCTGTGCAAGTTTGATATGTATGGGTTGGATCCAGATAGCAGTGTTCTCTTGGCAGAGACCTGCAAAGGTGTCAATCTGCTAAGCAAAGGTGTTGAAAAATAACCGGGGGATTGTAGGTGTTTTTTGGTGTGCTGGTTGGTTTAAGGTCCTTCTTGCAGCTGGGTAGTGGGACTGTCCAATGAGAATAAGGATATTGTTGGATATGGTGCATCTTATGGAGACAGCTTCTCCTTCTTAAGTTCTTTGGTTGGTAGGGATTACTATCTCCTGTGCCTTCTCTTTTGGAGGTATTTTTCTTGTATTGGGTAGGGTTGGATAACCTGTCTATACTACCACTGTTTTGTATATCCTTCTTGGAAGTATATAGTAGGAGAAAAGGGGAAAGATTTAGAAGAGACTGATACCTTTATTGAAACAGGAGAGCTTTATATAGCGAATAATTTAGCCCATGGTGCCTATGTAGGACATGTGGTTTTGGAAGAGGAGATCCCTCTGGAAAATCAAGGGTTGGTCCAAGATTAGTATCTGGATCAGGTCTTGGGGAAATGATTTCCTAAGAGAGAGTAATAAAATTTGTTACAACTGCTAGATACATGTTCAATCAAAATAATTTTTAAATTAAAAAAATAATCTTAGAGTGTAATTTGAGCAGACAATTTTATTTCTATAAAGTAAAATATATAGATTGGATAGTCTTCTTGATTTTGGAAGTAGTATGAGGTTTTATAAGTATTTTAATGGTGTTGCCTACAAAGGTCAACCTAATCAAAGTTACTTTGATGTGAGTCCATTTCAACATCAAAGAAAATGCTTACTTTGATATATTATTTTAATTCCATACTAGATCTTAAGCCATAACACAATGAAAAACTTTGATAAGTGAAGGATCAGTCGGAATCATTATTAAACTATATAATTGTGTTCAAAAAGAAATATTTAAAACATGCTTGGAAGAATACTTATTTCTTTTGGCATTTAAAAGTAATTTTAGTTTTATCTCAGGTGTTAAGCTTATTAACAGTACTGATCGATGGCGTTACATAGTTCTTGGGCTCTCTCTACAGGGACTAATGGTTTTAGAGCGCGAACACTGTAGCGGATTCTTGTGATTTCGTTATATGTGTCCGCTTTGGCAAGAACCGTCAGCTTATATGGCTTATAATAAGCATTGTTGTGGATAAGAGCAACATTTTCTGGGGAATCCTGAAAAGTTAGGGCAAATAACAGTATTAAGTACCTTGACGGCTTCATAACTATTCGCATTGTCGCCCATCACAACGCTGGCTTGTTCATTGAATAACTGGACCCAAATAGAAGATACAGAGTCCGAAATACAGCCGGACATGATGTACCTGAACTCAGGGCGGTCAAAAGAACGATTGCATTTGGCACAGTACCACTGTCCATCCTGGTCAGTGACTTTCTTGTTGCAGTCTTGTTGGGGGCAAGCAGGGTAAGTAGGATTTTCGCGGATGAAGCAAAACATGGCCGTGGTATTGAAGGTCTCTGGTTTCTCCATGCCGAATGAAGGATTGTCTTTAATTTTACTCAAAGGAGTATCAGGAAGATCGGCAATAGCCCCCTGGGAAGAGCTTGCTGTAGTGAATGAGCTAAAATCTGCAGAGCTGCCCTGGCTTTTCCACCAGTTAAGTAAGTTGTAAGCTTCCTGAAGGTCAGGGTTGAAGCTAAACATGGTTGAACTAGAAGAATTAAGGGTTTTTCCTTGAAATTCCGCCACCCGAAGAGATCTGCAGGCGAGTACAGTTCCTACTTGCGCAGAGAAATCCATGGCAGGCTTGTCCCAGATAGTTAAACGAATGGCCTTCATGCTAGTGTCAACTAAAACAATATCCCGCTTGGTTAACTTGGAAGCGTCAGTCAGGCAATAAGCAAGGTTTACCTCTTTCTTTGTCTTGGCGCTATTCAAAGTCACGGCATCACCCACATCCTTGATGACAGCAATGATATCTAAATTTTAGAAAGGTAAATTACAATGCTTACCCAAGGTGCTATCCTTTGGCAAGTCTTCAACTTGAGAAATCGAGACAAAATTGTGCAGATTGGGCAAGGGTTTATCTTGAGTGCTCTATAACTATTAGATAGCATATAAAAGGTAGTGTTACTGGTTCAACTTCAGTTTTTTCGGTAAAAGTTAACTCGTAATCGTGGTCAAGGGTTGAGAATCGTTTGTTAGCATTGCCAATTCTCAACTGTGAGAACTTGTAGCTCTAGAGGATTAGTAATAGCAGCATGTAAACTAAATACCTTGCCAACTTCCAGCATGTGATAAAAAGTATCAAGCTGCTCATTGAAGCCAGTTGCTCTGATCTCACCCTAAAATAGATCAGTTTAAAGCTAAAATCAGTATAGCCTACTGAGTCGTCTAGAAGCTGGACATTGAAGAGTTTACCATCCCCCTTGGCATTCCTGTAGGTTTTGATTTCAGATTTGAACGAGACCGTTGCTTCAACCGTCCATCTATAAAATTTAGAGAAAAGAAAAGGCGGACCTTACTTGTTCACAAAGGGGTTCAGCTTAAGGATTTTGGTCAGATTTTCTGTGGGGGCTCTATGAGAAGTAATGCTAAAAATATTAGGAATATAAAAGTAAAAAGCTTACTCTGAGGGTACTCCTTGATTTTGGCCAAAAGGATTAATTGTTTCTGGGTTGGGGTTATAATATTGTTGTTGCTGCATATTAAAAGCAAGGCTGTTTGGCTGATTCTGGGCATTGCTATCGGGAAGGCTAGTTGGGGCTTCGTGGATATTATTTTCATCTAAAGGCATTCCATCACAACAAAGAAAAATGCTGAAAAGTTAGAAATCTAATAATATAACTTACAGTTTATCTTTTGCAAATTTTGTCAGGACAGTTCCAAATTTTACATAGGAAGACTCTCGGATGCGGGAAGCTGTAATGTGATCTGCCAAGTCGCCTTGAAAGACCGCTATAAAGTTAAGTAAAGTATATATTAATGATAGTACCAATAGCGGTAGTGATTCCGTCATAAATAAAACCACTAAATAGTTTAGTATTAAATAAAGCTGATCTTTACCGATAGCGCTGGGGACCACTTGGTTGATTGTTTTTAGAATCTATCTTTTTGATTTGTACAACTTGTAAAACAAGACCAGGTGGTTCCGTTAATTCGGGTGTTTGTAGTCTAGCAAAAGCTCCACGTGAAAGCATAGCATCCATCTTTTGTTGTAAAGTGTAGTTTGAGAGCACAAAAGACTTAAAAGCTTTCTCGTTGGAGTTGCTTGATTTAACCCACGCTAACCTTTGTTAAAATTAGGTTTGCTTTTACTTCGCTTCTAATTGGTTCGGCCGAGAGGCAGACGCGAGCCAAACTTATTAAACCCTATTTATTCATTCTCATTCGCGTCTCTCCTCGTGCACCAAAATAAATTTTACATCAATTCTGCCTAAACAGAAGCAATAGTTCATTAAAAATAAAAATGACTTCATCCTGGCGCGTAGCGCGTCAAGTTCTAGACAGTCGATCCAACTGGAATAGGCTGCGCCAAAATTTGCTTCATCCCAAGCTGAGTGCTTCCATTCAGCTTGAGCCAAACTCACGCTTGCCTTATAAGTGGGTTTACGATTAAATCGTAATCTTCGAGATTGCTATAGTGAGTTGGCTGGGGTTTTAATAGTGGATATTTTAATGAAGTTAATTGGTTTCCCAAAAGTCTCATATTTCCAGACTATTAAAAAACAACACCCTAGATTAACCTTGGATATTATCGAACTGTTATGGGGACCGTAAAGATAAATCAAGAAGCTTAGAGAGTGAAAATGAAAAGGTAGAAAATAATACTTGGCTTTTTCAAAGCTAATATCACTATCCGTTAAGTCCTTATTGATTTAAAAGGATAACCTCAAGGGTAGGATACTGTACTTTTCACAGCTGTTGAGATAGATGTCCCAAAGTCAGCTCAGAGTGTACAAAAGTTGTGTACTGAACAAAAACAATAATGACACAACATTGTTTTGGCAGTATTAAAGGTTGATGTTTTTCAACAGTTATATTATGACACACCAAAAATATCAATCTCCATGCAAAAACATAGCCACATTAGAGGTCACCAATATATAAATGAGCAACAAATCAAATCAAACTCACATGCTGATATTAAATATTCTAAACTGAACTTGTAAGTATATTAATCATGAAGAAACAGCTTACTAATAATAAATAATTGTTGAAACTTCAGGGTAAATCCCCAGCAAGGTTCTGAGTCAAGGGAAAAAACCTGTGTCCCAACTCAATCTACCCAAGACCTAAAGCCAAGACGCATCAAACCAAGTGTGGCATTTGAGACATCACAGCTTAGTACTTTCATATAGGGAGCACAGGTCATTTACCAGGAATAGTGCCCACATAGGAGGATATCCAACTAGCCCCTCATGTCATTGCAAACCCTATACAATCTTTTCTTCTCAAATAGGGTATATTTACTCAAATATTATTTCCCTTTTGATAAATCTGTTAAGCCAACATATTTAAAACAGTATTATTGTGGCATAACTTCATGCTTCAGCTATTTTAGTTATTATAAAGCAGAATTATCAGACTATAACTGCTATGATCTAAAGAATAGTCAATCCTGTTATTTTTTAACCCTTCATGTAAACATCACATTTCTTTTGAAGAGCTGGTTAATACTGATGAGAAGCACCTTTTGGGGAAGCTTCAAATATGGAATTGAGAAAGAAGAGAAGTATATTTTATTGGATAATACTTTAGACTTATATAGCTTTAGCTGTGGTGGAGATTTAGTTGGATCAAACCTAGGGGTTGGTCATGTGCGGAATAGGTTTAAGTCACTGGATACTTGGACAGTCATGTGATATTGCTTGGTTGCCATTTTTGGTATGTTAAACTGTATATTGGGAGGGCATCAAATTGGGCAATGACTGGATGTTAAGCAAGTTGGCGGTAGCCAGAATACTTGTACATCCAGATCCTCAACAATACCTTCATCTCATAACCCCAAACATAATCTTTTGAGGTGATTAATAACATTCACATGTTGCAATATCTACAATTACTCCCTCCCAAGAAAACAATTATCCAAGAAAAATCACAATTAATGAATAGTTGGTGGCACTCTTTTTGGAAATTGCGCCTTTTGTGCTATTTTGATATGGCCTTCAAATATTGATACCTGTAAAGATCTGGTTGGATTTGCTTTTGACTTCAAGGTTTGTTCACCTTTCTTAAATGAGTCAACATCACTGTCCACCTGTTCCAGATTACCCTACTTGCACCTGACTGATCCTGGTACAAGTTCAGTTTGGAATGACCTCATCAGCTACACTGTCTACCTAGTAAATGATCAACGTGCTCAGTCTACTATTTAAGTAGAATCAGTTCTCCTAATAAAGACATTTTTATCCACATTTGTGTTGGCTTTAATAATATTCAAGTTTTTTCTTATTTTTTTGCCAAAAAGAAATATCTCTTCTCTTGTTCCAGGAAATTAAGGTGCATGCCCTTAATTTTGCCCTGATGGATAACCCAAGGCTAGCTTCAAACCTCAACCCTTTTGTGACAAAGGTTTCCCAGTGTGTCTTCTTGGATATTGTCCCCAAGAGCCAAACACAACAAAATGGTGCTCACTACAGGGGCTGCCAGCCCCTTGTTACTCTGTTACCCTGCACATTCTCTGGTCCTTCTCCTATTGTTACAGAATTACCCAAATATCCTTAAGTTTCAAGTCCCCCTCTTGAAGAGGATATAACTGCCTCCCCAACAACACCTATGGTAAGGTGTTGTTGCCTGGGTCCTTGTGGGCCTCTCTCCCAGCTTTCTCCTTGAACTATTAACAAGCCTGTGCAGCAGCTTGCTCTCTCCTCCACACTGGTACAGTAGCCATGCATACAATTCCTGGTCTCTCCTTGGTTACTCTTCCAAAGACTTGTACTCCTTCCTGTTGGATTATGGCCTCTCCCTAGTTTGATGGAATGAATGGAAACCATTGGTGTGTTGGTAAACCAGTTCATTCATCCCGCCTTGGTTCACCATCAACTAGTGTTGGGGTCCCAGAATCAACTCCTGTCTGCTGTGGCGTCCACAGTGACCAACAATCTGTCAGGAAATTCTTTCCTGACTCCATCAATTATGTTGTAAACTCTTTCCAAAATGCAAATTTAAAAGAAACCAGCAACCAAGAGTTAGACGCCAATGTGTACTCTAGAATTGAGCACAACAGGGATCAAACCCAGGACCCTAAGAACAAGATGAATGTTATTTTGAAATCTAATAGTCTAGATACATTATCCATTTATTCTAAACCTATTCAATTGGGTTTCACTTTGGAACTTCTAAACAACTTCAAAAAGATTAGTATTTTTAAAGACAATGTCACTTACCGCTGCACCTCTGATTGGCTAATCAAACTATGCTTGGCACCTTGAGACCTGCTTAAACTACCTTTTGGTCGAGCTCTGCTCTTAATCTTCATTGCTTTCCTTCAATCTTCCTGCTTAATTATGATCATCAGGATAGTTTATTCCTTGCACCTCTGCCTCCAATATTTTTCAATCAATTTTATTAAGCTACGGCTTGATCTGTATATGAGCCAGGTATGATTTATGATATTAAGTTTCATTTAAACTCCTCTTATCCTTCCATAGTCACTTAAATGTCCCAGCCCCCATTTTGAGGGTATTTAAGTGAGCCATCTTTATCTTGTCCCTTGTTCCAACAATAAAGCCTTATTCTACTTTACTCCTGTTCACACTTATCTTCTGATCTCTCATTTGAAACCATGAAGGGAATTTTATTTCTGTTCTGGTTTCTAGTCCTCCTGCTTACAGTTGTATTAGGTCTTGAAACCCCTACTCCCACCACTGACTGGCACAACTCCTCCCCCAATGATGCCCACCAGAAGGAGTCTCTGGCCAATGGGTGGTTCAAGTATCCCTCTGGCCACTGGGGAAGAAAATTCTATTATGGTCACAACACCACTCCTCCTCCTCCAGTAGATCCCTTGCTGGTTAGACCCAGCGCATCTTTCTACCTGTTGACATACCTGGTAGGGTATTACCTATTAGGTTGGTTCAGCTCCATGATGGGTAGATTTGCTTATTTAGGCCACTTGGGCCACCTTGTCATGGTCACAGTGCCCATTGGTTTGGTCATTGCAGGACTTAACATAGGGGCCTTGGCCCACCAGATTGGGGGCTTGTTCCCCCTCAAGTGGGTCCCTGACACAATCATGCTCAGAACATGGTCTACCAAGAATAGACATGCAGTCTCTTTGCTTGCATTTTGGATAACCAATGTGATTCATTGGCCTTGCAAAAGTACCTGACCTCATTGTTGAGCACACTTTGATCCTCTCTCCCAGGATATATCATAGATCAGCTGGGCAAGTTGGATGACCATCATGCTGCTTGGCGAGGGCAAATCAAAGCCACTCTCCTAAAATATTGACAGGACTTCAAGACCTTGGTTGGTGAACCCAACTGATTCCGCAAAAACATCAATACTCAACTAGAGGTGGTTGGGACAAGTGTAGACAACTGGGGCCATCAACCACACCAATAATACGGCCTGGACAAGGCAACCCTGGGCAATACCCTACGTCAAGTTCAGACTTAAGTTGACAACAAGGTAGCCTCAGTAGAACTGACACAACCTGCGCCTCCTGCTGTAACTCCCTCCACATTTGAGGCTAAGATTTGGGAGGCCATCACAGAGCTCAAGGCAATCACCTGCTGTCAGACTTCTGCTTCCAATCCATCTGCTGTTGAGCCTGTACCAGATCCTTGTATTGCCATCCTGACTGATCAGGTGCTACACTACAAGGTGAGATTGCTTACCTACGTCAAAACCTCTCAGATCAAGACAACTCCTCCTCCAAAGCCAGTGGTAATAGAAAAAAAGAAACTGATGAAGTACCTGTCCTTGACAATCACGGGTGCTGCTCAGGTTTGGAAGAACAGCTACACATAAATTTTACCCTTGCTCTAGATAACCTGGTGGCAGTGACCAAGGACATTGCAGACAGGCAGGACGCTTTAGAATGAAAATTTTGTAATTTCTCCTGCCTCTCAGAGACTATAAATGAGAGCATCACTCCTTTGGCGTCTCAGGCTACAGTTATGGCCACCCAAGTCAAAGGGATTGCAGGTACTTTAGCTGTCCAAAATATGCAAGTTAATGATCTGGGAACTGTAGCGTCAACCACCAGAGACATTGGAGGGGAAAAGAGTTTTACTTTGGACACATTGAAAGAAATCCTTTGCACCTTATGGGCAAGACAACCTGCCTCTGAGTCTGAGTTTGAAGGGAATCCCCATATCAATGTTCTTAATCAAGGTGAAAATAGTCAATCTACATCTTTTTCTATTGATCCCAACTACAAACCCACATTCAAGCAAATCTTTGACCCCAAGACCTCCATCATTGCTGCTTTCCTGATAATGTTTAAGACAGTCATGAGGAGGGCTACTGACAACCTCAAAAAAGGAGCACATTCTTACCTGTCTACACCTCACTTGCCAAGAGGTTGTGGTCCCCAAGCTTCCATCCATAGTCACTTGGGAGGACATGAAATGTTTCCTCATCAAGAAATTTGGAGGTAATCTCAGTCTGGAGGTTAAGAAAGATGCTTTCATGCATATTGCTTTCAACCCTAAGGAAACATGGGTTGAGTTTGCTGACTGCTTCTATATTGAGGGCCAACAACTCATTACCAGTTTCCAGTTGGCTCCCTGGGAGGCATGCACCGCCTTCTCTAACACCCTTAAAGTAAACCAACTCCTGTGTTTACACTTTAAGGCGCATAAAACGTCCCTCAACTCTATAAAGAGTGTTAAGACCCTCCTACAAGATATGCATCTGACTCATGATGGGATGATGGTTTGCAAAATTAAGGCCAACAACCCTGGAACTACCTCTTGTACCCCTTGCATCATGACTCTGGGATCTAATGGACAACCCAAACAACAGGGTTATCACAACTGCGGCCAGATAGAGCACCATTTGCGGTCCTTCACTAACCCAACTGTAGAGGATGAAATCATAAGGAACAGCTGGGAAAAGATAGGTCAGCTTAGAGGCAGATACTCTCTCTCCTGATCAACCTCCTCTGTCTCCTGCTGATCCTCCCTCTGATGAAGAGTTGCCTCCCTTTTCTGGCCCAAATATCCTTCATCTATTCCATGATCTCTTGAGTGATTCTGAACCCAAGGATTCTGACTATAATGACTCTGATAGTTATGGCTATTCTGTGCTGGCTGTCCCTGAAACTTTGTCTGTTCCTTACAAACTTCATTCTGGGAAAACCACTATCACAACCTATCCCCCTTCAGTTGAGGCCAAAGCTATGATGGCTTGACTGTATCTAGCTCAGGCTCACCAACCTCCTGTCTTAGTAGAATCCTTAAAGAAAGCCTCTGAGTTAGCTGAAGTCCTCTTCCAGAATGTCTCTGTATCCCTGCCTTTGCAAACTGTTTACAAGGAAGCCCCTGCCTTTAAATGTATATTAGCAAAGTGGGAAAAAAGCTGGAGGCTGCTCAAGATGTCCTGGCAGCATTACCACCCTTTGGAAAAGATACCACCTGCGTAGAAGTATCTATCCAGAAAGTTAATATTAAGGCTACTTTGAATACTGGATTCCCTGTTTAATGATGTATACTTTAAATTGATGGAGAAGAACAAACTAGCTCCTGATATTAATTACACTCAATCCTACAGGACTGCTGGTATGGCCCAGAGCAGGATTATTGGTGCTTACTCTGCTCTGCCAATGAGGTTTAGGAAGCTTCTCATCACCTCCCTGTGGCTGTTTTAGAGAACAAAAGTTATAACCTTTTGGTAGGAACACAATTCCTCCAAGAGTACAATGGGATTTCTAACCTTTGAGATGGAAATTTGTCTCTTCTAGAATATTAGGTCCCCTTAATCTTTGAAGAGCCTCTGTTTATCTCCAGTAAAAGGCTTAAGACGTCTGTCCTCAAATATCCCACTGGCATATTTTTGCAAAAGTACCAGACTCACTCCTTCAATATGTGCTCCCCTCCACCATCTTGCCCTGCTGAGGAATGTGTCCCGCTACTTTCCCCAGCTGCTGCCACTATCACTCCTGGCTCCCAGGTGATCATTAACTCCCAGATATCCTATGAGTTGCTTGAGAAATCCTTCTTGGAGTTATACTCTCCTGAATCCCTAAGTTGCAAAGAACCCCACTTATGTTTAAGATCTTAGACCAAACTCACAAGGAGCCTGTGCAACTATTGCTGGACAATTTGACTGCTTCTCCTATGCAGGTCTCAAAAGTTTAGGTTGTGTGTCATGGTTGCATCTTAGGAGCATAACAAGTGACCTCTCTCTATCCTTTTGGGGCATTTGGAAACTTCAATCTACCAGGAGAGAATCCCCAAATGCTCTCCTTATTTACTGCTGCCAATTTCCCTCAACTCTTGCCTATCCAGAAGAAGAATGTACTTAATCTCTTAGACCAATTTAAGGATATTTTTGCCTCTGGACCCAACAACTATGGATTTTCAAAAGGTGTTATCCATCAAGTTGATACAGGAGATGCCCCCTTTCTGCTCCAAGCCTTACAGGCACAGTTGAGTGGAAGATGTGCAGGTATCTAAAGAGTTAAAATAGCTTTTAGATGCTGGGTTGCTAGCCCTTTCTCAAAGTCCATGGGCCTCTCCTTTGATGATTTTCAAGAAAAAGGATGGAGAGCACAGGATTGTCATGGACTATTGATGTCTTAACTTCCTTACCAAAAAGGACTTGTATCCTCTTCCTCAAATCAACAATACCCTTAGATGTTTGGGAGATCTAAATTCTTCTGTGCAAAGAAGTTGGTTTCTGTATACTGGCAAGTAGACTTATCCCCCAAAGATTGTGAGAAGGCCGCCCTCAGTATGTCTAAAGGACTTTTTGAACCAACCTGGATGCCTCAGGAACTTTTTAATGCACCTGCTACTTTTCAGTGAGCTATGGATTTCATCTTACAAGATTTGAAACTCTCCTGCGTACTTGTATATCTAGATGATATCACAGTGTTCAGCACCACTTTTACTGACTATTTGGATAACCTCAAAGCTGTTTTTATCAAAATTTGCAATGCTGGCTTAAAACTCAAGCCCTCCAAATGTGCTTTATTCAAAGAGCAACTTGAGTTCTTGGGCCATGAGGTCACTCAGATTAGAATTTGACCCATGAACAATAAGTTTGACGCCATTGACAATATTTTTCCCCCACCAATTGGCAAAAGCACCCATGTTGACAATAATAATGTTGACAGTGGCATTGCAACTCTTTTAATGTTGACACTATAGTAAAGTGACAACCCAGTTTTACTTAATGTTGTTTCCTGGATGTTGACACTTTTTTAATTAACAAAATACTTTACCCAGAACATTTTTGATATAAAAAATAAATTTCAAATACTTTATTATACTAAAAATTACCCCAGAGAGTTCAAAACAACAATAAAAAAATTATTATAAGTAATAAGAATAAGGAGAAAAAGCAACAATTTTTCAGTTTATTATGTAAATTACACTCTTTATTATAAAATTATTTTTTATTCTCATAAAAATTAAAACTCCAATGCACCAAAAATAATGATATTTTATATATCATAATAACTAAAAAATATAAGAAAATTCTAAATTTATGTTTATTATACTTCATATAAGCATAACTGAAAATATCTCATAGCTTAAAGATAAATTAACAAAATATAATATATTTCTTACTAAACCACATTGAAACTGTATCTGAAACTTACCATTTATACATAAAAAGATTAGTGCATTATAAATAAATTAAAATTTTAAAAGTAAAAAATATACAAGCAAAGCAAGGTTTATTAAGCTAATTAAAACTACAAGCAAGAGCAGTGGCAACGTCCTCAAGGTACTTCTTAATCTCTGCCACCTTATACTTTTTCTTTAACACCTTCTGAATGTCCTCCTGGTAGTCCTTCTCCTTGGACTTTTGCTTCTTGGGGGCCGCCTGGTTGGCCAGGTTAAAAACTTGGAGACAGTCTGGGCTTACTCCTCCTGTAGCTTCTGGAAGAACTTGTTATAATTGGGGGTTGACCTAAACTTCACCTTCAGGTGCTTGTGCCAAACTTCAAGGCTAGAGGTGGTCTTCATCTCCCCCTTGAAGCAGGCGCCCTGGAAATTCCAAGGGGCAGTGGCCCCACTCTTACCTCTCCAGGCAGTCACCTTTTTACCCACCTATTGGCGCTCAAAGTAATCCAAGTAACCTTTGAAGATGGTGGAGTGCTTCTTGATGTAAGCGTCCTCCAGGAGGGCCTCAAAGCCAATCACAGTATGCTCTAGGAGCACAAAAGCCAAGGCAGCAAACTGAGTCAAGGCAAAGCGGCACTTCTCCTTACCATCATTAAGATACTTATCAAAAAGTTCATTCTCACTCTTGAGATTCTTGATGAGGGCCTGCTTAAAATGGAAGAAGCAGCCCTGGATTTCTCCATCAAAGGTGGCCTCAAAGGCTCTGAACTGAGCTTTCTCAAAGTCCATTATTATAACCTTTGACCCAAGTGAGCGCACATGAGCTAGCTGCTCAGCAGCTAGGGTCAACTCATCCTTCTCAGAAGAGGAGGGATTTGCCCTTGTGGTGTGAGTGGGAGGGGGAGCTGGTTGGTGAGAAGAGAGCACAAAGCATCCCAGACAATCTTGAAGGCTCTGGTGTAGACTTCAGTCTTAGCACTAGGAAGGAGAAAGAACACAAGAGGAATAACCTGGTCATTAAACTGCCCATGCAGGACCCAAAGCTGCCTAAAGAGAGAGGGGCAAGTAGCAAATGTGCCATTGCACAGCCAGGTGGTAGCAGTATTGAGCTGCTCCAGGTTTGTGTTGTGGCGTAGGCTATAATCCTATCCTCCACTTCCTGCTCATTGTCATGGAGTAGGAACATCTCACCATCCTCAGTTTTTTTGAGGGCATCTGTGAGGACCAGGTCTTCAATTTTAGTAGCGCTCTTGGCCAGGAGATTGGAGGCTTATTGCCTATCACTTACAAACTTGACCAACTGATTGTGGGTTGGCATCCTCTTCAAGTTGGTTGGGGAGAGGTACTTGCAAGCAAGCACAGACAGCTGGGTGGCAGAAATATCTTTGGAGATGGGTATTACCTGGACAAGATACCACTTGAGGAGGTGGGCTATGGTGGTATTTGGCATGATGCAGGTATGCTTGCCCTTGATGGTTTGGACCAATTCCCAGCGCTCAGTGTTGAGCCGCACTGGGCAGGAGCGGTCCTTGCATGTGTAATGGCAGCTCTTGAAGCCCTGGTTGGCGTTGTTGCAAGAGAAAATATAACCATTGGCCACTATGGCTGGAACAACCTTTACACTCATGATTGGGAAGTATTTGGGCAAGGAAAAGGGAACCTTAAATTTGCCGTCAACGTTGCAGATGTTATGGGCTGACAGAGGGTCCCAGGGACTAGCAGGAGCATGGCGGAAGCCAGGGAAGTAATTGGGGTGGGGCTTTGAATCATCCCCAGATGAGCTTGAAGGGGGGGAGTTTGGTGGTGGTGGGGAAGCAGAAGGGGGCTTCTTGTGGTGCTCCTCATGTGCAGGAGACTTATCCTTGGGTGGGGATTTTTGGGCTGAGCGCTTTTTCTTGGTTGGCTCCTTGTCAGAAGCCAAGTTTTAAAAACTGTGGTCCAAAGGGAGCCATCAGATTCCTCACCCCCAGTGGAGTGAGCTGGGCTGATCTCAGGGGAGGGCTCAGGGGAGGACTTTGGTGAGGGCTTTGAAGATGGTTTTGGAGTGGCCTTCTTTGACAAGACAGGCTTCTTTTTGGTGGGTTTGGTTGGCTTTGAAGGACGCTTGGTTCCTTTGGGCTTTTTGGAAGTGTTTTTGTCCTAAAATAATAAGTAAAAGGGCTTAAAAATAAAGCAATATATGTAAAAAAACAAACAAAAAATTTTAAAAAGAATAATATATAAAAAGTAAATCTTAGATGGTTTTTATTGGCATTTAAAAATTTAAAAAATACTTGTATAGTTTTTAATTTATTATAGTTTTAAATAAAAAATTAAAAGTTAAGAGATTTATGTAAAAATAATATATTTAGATATAGATTTTATTTTAAAAATTAAAAAGTATGGAAGAGAAAAATCAAGAATACATCATATCAAAAAATGAGAAGTTTTTATTATGTAAAACATAAAGTTTTATATGTGAGAAATGAAAAGCGTCAACATTATGAGTGACAATTAGTAAAAAAAGCCAAATTCTCACTGTCAATTACAAAAATTGTAGACATTATTTTTGACAACATTTTCACTGTTGACATTTTTTAAAAAATTTACTATGTTTTTTCATAGTACACTTAATTAAATTTACGCGGACTAGCAAAAATTAACTGTTTTCTGTGTATTTTTGTTCACATATAAAAATTTAAAAAAACATATGAAAATAAGTAAAAAAAGTATCAAAGTTCTTTATTCTTTTATTAAAAATAATATTTGGGTAGTGGTAATATGATGTTTTACCATTGTGTAAATGTGAAGTTGTTAAGAAAGTAGTCTTCAGTATTGAAAAGGGTAAAGTGTCAACAACATCACTTACAACATTCTTTATATGAGGTGACATATTAATCTAGGCTTAATTGTGCCACTCTAATTTGCTTAACTCCACCCCGGTGGATGATCACAAGCAAATAAACAACATTTACAAGTGTTAATATTATTTTTAATAATAAATTCTATAGTAACTTACATAGTAACTCACACTTAAATTATTGGATTGCCGTTAGCCACCAATCCAATTAATATATTAAAGCTGTAATAAGTGCCACATATATATTTATAACATGAACATTTTGACAATCAACTGTATGCACAATGTCTTTTTCTATATATTTCAGGCACCCACCCACTAGGAAGTAATCTACCTAGGTGGTGAATGATTGCAGAGGGATTCAATCCAGTCACCAAGGAGCCTACAGGCAAGGAGACTATCCCTAGATGTAATAATTCTCCAAAGATTTGGTACCTGCCTAGGAGGGGGTTAAAGTGCCTCAAGAAGAAGTACGCTCCAAGATAACACAATAAAAAGGCCAAAGCCAAGGGGCAGAAAACTTGGGGCTCAGTAACCAGGGTGGTGGAACCATAGATCTTGGTTTCTTCTCAGACAGGTGGGTTGTTTGATAGAGGCGTTGTGGTATACCAGACTCCAGGAATCACACGGCGCCAGGAGCTGTCAAGAAATTGGGACTCTGGCATTGTACCCAAATCAGCGCTTGAAACCATCAAAGCGCTGGTAAACACTGTCATCAGCAGGACTATCCAGAATAACCATTTATACCCAAGAGACTCCTTAAGAGGAGACTTGGGTAATTTCATGGTTTGTAATTTAGAGGTTTAAGTCAAAATAAAAGATAAGCAAAAACAATTTGCTTGGGTGAATGTAGACTTTATTGATTGAAAAAATACTGAAATAGAGCTTACCAGCTTTTTATAGCATGGTAGAAGAAAATAATATAGGAAAAGGAGTTTAGGAAAGTTGGGGATAGAATGTGGAGATTTGGCAGTTAGGATCTTCAAAACTGGGAAGGTAAATTATTTCCCTATGTTTTAAAATTCTTCTTAGAAAAAGTATCATATTTTCCTTATCTATTCTTTCATTCTTTGTCATGGCTTGGAATGTATTTCCTCAACCCCACAGAAGGTGGGGACCAGGAGGTTGCCTCAGCTGCAACAACAGAAGGAACAGCAAACAACAGACCCAAAACCAGACAGAGAAGGTTACCCACTTCCCCCCAGCTTCCAACATCACTGAGTGTATTATCAAGAAGATTTGAATTGTTGTTTTTGACCTGTGATTGGCTGAAGCCCAGTACAAAAGGTAATGATTAGCTCAAAGTTGTTTTAACTCTTGTTTTGTATAGATTGGTTTTAAAAGCATTAGAAGAAGAACCGGGGTTGAAGCCCATAGATGAAAGAGATGCCTCAGAAGCAAATTCTGGGCATGATAACAAAGGTAAATCTGAACAGATACTATTTATTAACACATTCCCTTTAAGAGATTCCAAAGAAGATGAAGGGGAAAGTAAATTCCCCTTTTCAACTAAAGATAAGTTGTTGTCAGGAAGTGTATTACTGACAATATATTAATCTAATAAAAAATATTTTAAAATGTGCACTTATTTTTTTACTGTAGATGTTCAGTTTTGCTATTAAAAATAAGTTATGCTTAAAAAGTGTTGACATTGACACTTTTACACTGTGAAAACAAATAAAAATAAATTAATTTTTATTAGTAAAAGTAAAGGAAAAATCTGGTTAAATTGAGTTTTTTATTAGGCTTAATATTAACTTGTATTGAGATGGCCACAATTTTGCCATATTTTCTGGGTTTGCCCCCTGAACACTTTAAAAACAAATTAAGCTAGCACAACTAGCAAAAAACATAGGATATTTAGAGTTTTGAGTCAACAGTGACCATATTTACAAAGTGTCAACATGGCCACTGTTGATATTATTGTTGACATGGGCGCTGTTGTCCACCAATTTGTGTGAAGTCCAAGTATTTCTCATTATGATGGGATATTATTTCCAGTTCATCCCTGATTTTGCAGAGCTGAGTGAGCCTCTGATTCAGCTGCTCAGAAATGTTCCCTAGAAATGAATAGATAGTCAACAACAGTTTTTAAAGAATTTAAAGACAAAGCTCAAAGAGGCAATTATTCTGGTCTAACCAGACTATAACAAGGAGTTTATCCTGTAAACCAATACAAGTGGAGTTGCTGTGGGTGCAATCCTAGCCCTACTTGACAATAAAGGCATAGATAGACCACTGGCCTACTCCTCCTTCATGCTTAATAAGCAAAAGAAGAATTATAGTGTTACCAAGAAGAAATGTTTGGCAGTAATACATGCTGTTAAACAGTTCCAAAATTATATCTATGGGACCCTTTTACTGTAGTCACTGACCACTTCTCACTCAAGTGGCTACAACAATTGAAGGAATCTGAAGGTCAATTGGAGCGTTGGGCCTTAAAATTACAAGGGTATGACTTCACAGTGGTAAACAGACCTGGCGCTCAGCATCAGAACACTGATGGGCTGACCAGGATACCTATGCTTGTCATCCACCCTGAAAATGATGATTGCCTGTAAAAATTAATAGGCTACCCTGAAGCTTGGGATACTGAACCCAAAGAGATATTTCTAGCTCTATATTCTCTGTCAAAGAATACTGCCATTTGAGATAGACAGATTTTCAAAAAGGTTAACAACATATTCCTGCCTTACATCAGCCCTAGCATGAGGATTTTCATTGTCCTTCAGGCCCACATTGACACTGGGCATGGAGGCCTTATTAAGACTCACAACTGGCTAAGTAATAACTTCTACTGGAAGAGAATGTGGATCCTTATCCCTGATATCCTCTCATTCTACCATACCTGCCAGCTCCAATGCCTGCAACCTTCTCAGCATGAGTTCAAACTTATTCCTCCAAAACACGCCTTTCACACTGTAAGCATTGATGCTGTTGGCCCCCTCCCTTGTTTTTTGCTCTGGGTATTGTTTCATCCTGGTAGCAGTAGATCACTTTAGCAAATTGGTTGAGTCCAGGGCTACAAAAGATATTTCTGCCAAGACTACAGCTAATTTCTTGCTCCATGATATCTTCTATTGACACAGGTGTCCCCAGACGCTACCCTCTGACAATGGGACCAACTTAAATACCAGGCTTATCATGTCTATTGTTGAGGCAATGGGTACTCACTAATCCTTCTCTGCCCCTTATAATCCTTCAATTAATGAGACGTTTGAGTGTGCAAACTCTTTCCTTGCGTCTATTATGAGGAAGCCCACCCTCTCATATGCAGCTAAATGGGATATGCTCCTCCCTGTTGCCCTTTTTTTACTGCCTGAGCAAACATTGGGTATGTTGCACTTTTTGCATTATAGCAACACAATTATTTGAGATTATATGGCACAGGGCATTTTCTTGAACACAGTCATATGTGAGGATATGAGTAGTATTGTATCAGAAGAGCCAGGATTAAACAGAACCATGATTATTGCCCAGCAATGGCTTCTGATTGTGCAGAAGCACTTAAGAATTAGGATAAAGATCAAACAGATTAAGGATAAAATAAAGATGGTTCAAAGATTGGTTTTATTGTAAATGATTAATTCTTCTTATACCTACTACAAGGGTAATCCCTGGGCTGCTAGCAATATCTTCTAGGACATTCTAACACAACCCTAATTTGGGTAATTATTAATCTAGGTTTGGCGCTTCTTGCACGTCAACCAATAGAATATCTTCATCTTCACCCAGCACAGGTGATCCTTGCTGGTGTGGAATAATTTAGTTACTTCAGGATCACTTCAGCTTTCTTAGCATACTGAAGCTTAATGCTTATTAATGTGACAATTAAGGGAATTCAAGATTATGGGGAATCAAACCCAGCGCCTTGGCGCTCAATGTAAAGGTAAGGCAGCGCTGTGGCGCCTTCAATATTTGCCAGGTGGTGCCTGCAATAATTTTCAGTTGGCGCGGCGGCACTAGACTCAAAGTAATTTGGCGCCTTGGCGCTTAATTCAATTGCTAAGTGGCACTGCAGTGCTTTGTGTATTTATTAAGTGCCGCAGTGGCAAATCATGTGTCATTAATTGCCGCAGCAGCGCTTGTCATTGGCTAGTATTAGGCTTAGGTCAGCAGACTACTGCTAATCCAATTTGCATGTAGCTTATACTACCAATTTATGTTATTTGGTAGCTGCAACTCATATCTGCAAGCGTTGTCATAATTATTGTCATTGTATTTTGTACTACTAATTTATGGATTTGGTTGTAGCAATCCCAATCTGTGAGCTCTGTCATAATTGGCATTATTACTTCCTCAAAATTCCCAACACAGATGATATCCTAAGTCTTCTAAAATTAGGAAAGTACAGAGAACCTGTGACTTTGGCATAACCTGCAGTCCAGAATACTTTATTGTCATCAGAAGTAGCAAGTCTGACTGGGCCCAAAGCCCAAAGGATTTGGGACAGTTCTTTCTACTTCTGGATATGGTTCATATGTGTTGTTCCTATATGTTACTATAGATAATTATACTGTATGGCAACAGTATCATCTTTTGCTCTACTAATAAAGCCTAAGAGAGGATCATATTAAGGAAATAGGAATTGGATTAATTGTCAAGTCAATACAGAATCATCAGTCTTTTATTCTAGTGGACTGGCTTTAAGGCAGCCTGCCTGCCCATGTTTTATCTGAGTAACTCACAACGTTAGTAAGAGACTGAAGTAGCATTAGGTCAACACAGCAGGAGGGCTGGCCTTTTCTGGGTGGATTTTGTGGAAGCTCGCTTGACAACTTCCTTGGCTTACTGTGTTTGTTCTAGACACACCACACAGCTGAATCTCTTTTCAGCTTCCTGGGCCACTATCCAGCGCTAGCTAGCCAGCAGTTGACTACTAGTTCACAAGATGATTGTTACACTAATCAGAGCTACTATAATATAATAGGATCAAGGCCTTTTATCTTAGAGTGTTTGGCCCGGTGTCCCAGTCCATGTTAGACTCTGTTAGAAATAATGTAGATGACAGTTCTTATGACGGCCCTCTTATTCTAGAATACAATTTAAGTTTAGAATAGTAATTATTATGAAGTACATATTGAGGTGCTTGATGAAGGGAGCTCATTAATGAGCAGTAATTGCATTTTTCATTCATTATTTTCAATGCATGAATTTTTTGATGCCAGGATATTATTTAATCATTGATTCCACAAACCTGAGGCCCACATTATTTTGTTGAAACCATTCCAAAGAGTAAAAACCTACTAGCCTGCGTTATTTTTTTGAATCAGTTAATTAGTCAATATCCCAAAATCCTGAAACAGCACTTTTGCGCCTAATCCAATTGCTAGGTGGCGCCTGGATTTTTTTCCAAATTGGCATGGTGGCAAATCATGTATCATTAAGTGCTACAGTGGCACTTATCATGGTCAATTTAAGGTTCAGGTCAGCAGACTACTGCTGATCTAATATGCATATTATTTATACTACCAATTTATGTTATTTGGAAACATTAATTCATATCTGTGAGTTCCATCATAGTTGGCATCATTGGTTTTTATACTGCCAATTTATGGGGTTGGTTGCTGAAACCCTAATCTGTGAGCTCTGCTATAATTGGCACCATTGCTTGATTGAAATTTCCAACAGGGTAACAGGACAATCTCCCTTCACCATGCTCTATGGACTTGAGGCTACTAACCCTTCAATCTTAGGTCCCCCATTGATTAAATTTGATGCTGCAACTAACCCTAAAACCCATGTCAAAGAAATTACTAATCACATCATTGATATCCAAGCAACTTCTTACTTGACTGCATATAAGGTCAAGAATTTGGAGTTGTTGCCCTCTGATGAACCTAGGGCTCTCATTCCTGAATTTCAAGTGGGTGTTCTGGTCCTCTACTATCAGAATCACATTGGTGGCAGACCCCACAAGTTAGATTCCCTCTGGGCCAGGCCTTGTGAAGTCACTTGTAAGAAAGGCGTCAAGTACACCATCTTTATGGTGTTGTCTGGTTGTCCCTTTGCCTGTGTCCATGTCAAGTTCCTTGGAAAATATCAACTCCCTGTGATCAATCTTGAGGAGGGAGATGTCAGAAATTGTGCCATTTGTGCTATTTTAATATGGTCTTTGAATATTGATAACTGAGAAGACTTGATTGGATTTGCTTTCAACTTTGGAGTTTTTTCAACTTCCTTAAATAGGTTGACATCAATGTACACCCATTATGGATTACCCTACCTGCACCTGAATTATCCTGGTACTAGTTCAGCTCAGAATGACCTCATCAGCTACACTGTCTATCTAGTAAATGATCAACGTGCTCAGTCTACTATTTAAGTAGAATTGTTTCTCCTAATAAAGACTTGCTTATCCGCATTTTTGTTGGCTTTAATATTCTTCAAGCCTTTTCCTTTCCTTTTTGCCAAAAACAACTCTCTTCTTGTATTCCAGAAAATTAAGGTGCATGCCCTTAATTTTGCCCTGAAGAGCTAACCCAATGCTAGCTTCAAACTTCAAACCTTTTGTTACAAAGGTTTACCTCTGTGTCCTCTTGGATTTTGTCCCCAAGAGCCAAACACAACAACTCTTATCAGACCCTCATGAATACATGATAAAAAATCCTAAATCCTAAGCAGAACATTAATTGAAAGCTCCCATGAATGCCGTGAGATACATGGACAGTATTTGGCTTCTCATGATACAATATAACATTTATCTTAATATCAAATAAAGTATCATTCTCTTCTTAATTTCCCCCTTTATCTCATTTCATATACTTGCCAGAAGTATATAATCACCACAAGGAAGTAGAACTTCTCTAATTTTTTCAATTTTTATAGTACAGCACAATGCTGTAACTTTGCTGTTTTAGATAGATTACATAAGATATATATGCAACACTGAGATTAGACACTGAATTTTTATAAATAAAATTATAATATAGTCTACAATATGGCTTTTGGATAGTATAGCTTCTTTATATCAGATGTACCCTTTCTGAAATCAAATTTTTTTGCTCCCTGTTTAACGTTTTTTTAGCTTTTTATCTTGGCTGATGAGCATAGCTTAATATGACTTGACTTTGGGTCTTTGGTGAGTCAATCCAGCAGATTTTTTTATTACAATCTTTTCAAGGTCAGATCTGCTTTCTTAAAAAAGCACATTTCAACTAAAGCATGTGATAGAAATCTATAGCCGCTTGAACTTAATGAGGTTGATAAAAATGAGCAGGTTTTATTTTTTTGAATTTCACAATTTTCAAATATTTCTTATGAGTTAATTTAAAAATCAGAAGAAATAAAAGTTAAATTTCAACTAGATAATGAAAAGTTTTTGGAGCTCAAGTGATCTTTTAGCTCAAGGTAAGCAGAATGAAATTTAAGCTAAAGAAGGAAAGTGATAAAAATAGTTTCATGACCTAATTTCTGGTCATTTTGACTGAGAATTAGATCAAAGAGCAATAAGTGATAGAAAGTCCCCAAGCTCATATTAAGATACAATGATAACTTTATTTTTTACAATACACATGGTCTTTTGAAATAAAAACTAGCTAAAAGGTTATCAACAACTATTTTGGCAAGAGAGGTTTCCTTTCTTTTAAGAGAAGTATACAGCTGATATCCTTTATTATAGACAATTATTAATCTCCTATAAGCCTGAGCATTCTTGATTGTTTCTCCACTGATGGCTGCCCAACTATACTCTCTTTTATTATTAGGCTATGAATTCTCTTGGCATCAGTTGCTGTTGGGAATGCTGATCAGGTATGTGCAGAAACTAAATCAGAATCCACACTATAAACCATTGTCAAAACAGCAGGCTCAATCCAACCAGCAAGGTTCCAAGCAAGCAGGTTTATGACCTGCAATCTGATTACTCGGCCACTCAAAGCCAGACTAGGAAGTCAACTCAAATTGCCAAATCCAACAACATAAACAAATGATGATCCCTTATTGTGGATACCTTGTTTTGGCACTTGACTCATTACCAGGATAAAGCCATCCCCTTCACCATCTAACTGTGTGATCAACACAATCATGTTCCTGTTATCCTTGATTCAAAATGACTATATAATCACTATCTCTCAATAAAGATCAATATCTAGTTTCTAAATATTTTCCCCTTGTAACTATGCTAAAACAGCACAGTTACACCATTAGTAGCACAGGTAGGTTCTCCATCCTACCTCATATTGTAAAATTCTGCCTGTTGCCTGTACTTGCCGCAGCCAACAAATCCTTGACAGAATCATGTCTGGCCTTCTGATGGACTGGACCCTGTACACCCCTGGTACCAAGATACCTGATGGCTTTGTCCTGTACCAGAACATGGTGATTCCATCACCTGCCTTCAACACCATGTCTGCACAAGGGTTTTCCAGATGGCTGCCACCATTCCGCAACCATTCAACAAAAACACCATGCCTGCCTACATAGCCAAAAGACTACAAAGCGCTGCCTTGGAATCTTTTGCCGGGGCCAACAACAACAATGCTGCCACATGAATCCAGTCCGCCCAGAGCAAGCTGGCCCAGATGGAATGACCGCAACAATTTTGGATTGCGGAAATCTCCATCCAACTGACCACAACGCTGGCACCTGGTGCAACAAGTGGCACAAAGAACACACTGAGAAGAACTGGGATACCTTCAAACAAAACTTCTTGGCAAGGTTTGTGCTTAAGGACACAACACTCATGATCATACAACAAGTAAAGAACTTAACCCAGACAGGCACCGTGAAGGAAATCACCCGTGCCTACAAGGAACTCCAACTTTGTGCACCCTCTGACATGGTCTTTGACACCCCAGCCACACACCTCATGTACTATAACACCCTTAAATTGCATGTAATGAGGCACGTGAACCTGGACCAGGTAACCAACCTGCAAAGCCTGTACTGCAAGGCGGAGAAAGCAGAAAAACATCCAACACCCTCCATAAGGCACAAACAGGAAAATAAGAAACAGAAGGATTCTCACACAGGCAGGCGCTCCACTCAACTACCCCCTGGAGGCAACGGGAACAACACCAACCATAACCCCACAGGTTCAAATGGACATGGAAGTGAGAACAATGGCCAGTCAAATTGTACCCATTTCCGTATTACTGCCACACAAGGAAACCAAGACAAGGGAAAAGCCCAGGGAGAGCATTAAGCAAGCCAAGCTCTCCCCACACAACTCCTGACTTGCCCAATGATAAGTACTAACCCAAGGACGTGGACCAATGCCCAATGATCCAAGTACCCTTGGAGGACCTGGTACTGTACACCATTGCCAGAAATCCCAATAAACTGATGTCCTATCCTTTCTGTTTTTGCAGTTACTTAGGCTCAGCACTCCTGGACTTGGGCGCGGATGAAACCCTAGTCAACAGTAGCTTTGTGGACAAGTTCAAGCTAGCCAATAATCCTTTGAGGATTAGAAACATGGTTTTAGCTGATGAACATCACATCACCGTGACAAGGGAAACCACCCCCTTCTCTGTCATGCTAGAGAACTTGCACTTCACCACCCAGGGTCCTGTTATCAATTTTCCCAAATTTGACATTGTGCTGGGATTGGGTTGGTTACAAAAGAACAATCCTCATGTAGACTAGGCAACCTCAGTATTGATCATCAAGTGTGAAGGTGTCAACCACCAGATCTACCCTGACTCAGTGGACCAACTCCTATGTGACCACGTCTTTGTGCACATCACAGAGACCCTGGACAAAAGACAAAACCTGAAAGCAATTGACTGGGACTCCTTCCAGTGCAAGATCATACACTTCAAAAATCACCAGGATACCTCCACACCTCAGGATTTCAAAATTGTGGCCCACCATCCAGAAATCTTCAAGGAAGCTCTACCCGGGTTGCCCCCAGAGAAACACATTCAACACTCCATCCAGCTCAAAGGAACTGTACCCAAAGCATGTCCTATCTACAGGCTTACCCCAAACAAAGATGACGCCCTACGCGCCTACCTCAAGGAAGCTCTGGAGAAAGGACTTATCTGCCCCTCACAGTCTCCCTTTGGGGCCGCCATATTCTTTGTGGCCAAGAAGGACGGTACCTTGCGTCTAATCACAGATTATTGAGCTCTAAACAAAGTTACCATCAAGAATTGTTATCCACTACCACTGATTGACAACCTCTTTGACGCCTTAGGAGGAGCCACAGTCTTCTCCAAGGTTGACCTAACCACAGGCTATAACCAGATTTATATTAAGGAGGAAGACATTCCAAAAACAGCCTTTTATACTAAATACAGCTCCTAAAAGTGTGTGGTGCTCAACTTTGGCATGACAAACGTCCCCTCCACCTTTGTGACCTTCATAAACAAGGTGTTTGCTCTGCACATAGGCAAGCACGCCCTAGTCTACCTAGATAACATTATTGTCTACAGCACCTTGGTAGAACAGCACCACAAAGACCTAGAGGCAGACTTTGCTACCCTGGCATAACACAAACTGTTGGTCAAGCCCTCCAAGTGCCAGTTCTTCCACAAGCAATTGCCCTTCCTGGGACACATAGTCTCAAAAGACAGCATCAAACCCAACAGTCAAATGATACAGGCCATCTGCAAGATGCCACCACCCAAGGATAAGTTGGAGCTCCACATCTTTCTGGGGATGTTGGCCTATGTACACCGCTTCATACCTGACTGTGGCGTCTTGACTGCCCCCTTATCTGCCATAACTGGCGCCAAATCTAAGTTTATGTGGACCCCCCAACATGACCTCTTTTTTAGACGCCTCAAGGAGAAACACACAACAGCTCCCATCCTGCAATTACCCAAACATGACGGGGAATATCAGATTGAAACTGACGCTTCAGATGCATCCATTGGGGGAGTACTGAAAATTAAGAATAGTGACAGTGACTTCCTGCCTGTAGCCTACAAGTTGTGCAAGCTGACAGATGGCAAGTGTCAATACCCTATTCACAACAAAGAACTACCAACCATCATACACTGCCTAGTCAAATGGCGCTGTTACCTGGAACAGCAGGAAGAATTCACAGCATTAACTGATCATAAGTCACTCATCTATTTCAAGACGCAAGCAAACCTGTCACGCCGCCAAGCGCGGTGGATGGAAGTATTAGAAAGGTTTAACATGCTCATCCAATATAAGCCCGGGGCCAAACTTGCCATGGCAGACGCCCTGTCCCGCCTGTATGTCTGTGCCACTAGAGGGGAAAATGGGCTCAACCCAGACTGGCCTCTCTTAGTGCTACGTACAAAAGACAAAGGATTCCCCCTGGAACTACATATATAACAAAGGAAACCATCATTAAGAATGAGCATCTATTTGTCAATGTAACGGGACCTTGCACAGAAAAATGTCCAAAGGGACTACTATCCCTTAAATCCCCACACACCAGCAAGTGGACACCATCCTCTGATATCACAGAGCCTAGGACACACCAAGAGCTGAAACCTATACAAATTTCTTAAACACAAGGCCTGGTGGCCAACCCTGTATTATAACGCTCAAGAAGTCCTAGACCAATGTGAAGTATGCAAGAAATTTGATAAAAGCAAAGCTCCTCCAAAATAAGTACTACTCATCCACACACAACTACCCTTCAAGGTGTGGGCCTACAACGTTGTTGGCCCCATGCCAGGGAAACACAAAAATAAGAAATACATCATCACCGCCATAGACTTTGCTACACAATGGCCAGTTGCCCAAGCAGTAAAGGCACACACTGGCAATGACCTACAACAATTTATTGGCAAAGAGATGATCAGCAAGTTTGGAAAGCCAGAACTCCTGATAACTGGTGGAGGGAAAAAATTAACCTCCAAAACAACCAATGTATACCTTTCAAAAAATGGGGTCCAACACACTGTAACAACACCATACCACCCACAGGTCAATGTAAATGTAGAGCTCTAAATGGCAGCCTTGTGCAAGCCTTAGTCAAACTCACTGCCAGGAGACCTGAAGACTGGTATAAGCAGCTATTGACTTAACTACTTGTGTGCCAAACCAAAATGAACAGATCCACTGGAAAAAGCCCTTTTGAGTTGGTATAAGGCACACAGCCAAATATCATTCAAGCATTGACAGGACCTAAACTGAAAATTCCAAGTAAATTCCCCCCTTGTTTAGACTCTCAAGTTATAGAGGCCAACAGTAAGCAAATAGAAAAAAACAAATATCTGCAAAAAACTTTTGTCTCCATCCACAATAGACATGAAGTTGGGGACAAAGTTTGGGTAACAAACGTTGATAAAAGCAAACTACAACCCAAGAAAGTAGGCCCAGCAATCATTCTAAGGTAAACAAAAATAACACTTACCTTGTGCAAGGACTCAGGAAGCGCAAACAAGACAAAACCATCCACCATGATTTTCTGAGACCCTGCATAGCAAGACAAAAACAACGTAAAACCGCATGCCCACCACAGAAAAACAGCTATTCCAGTATGGCGCCCGGGCTCCTGAATACCTCCCCAACAACCTACCCCCAGAGGAGGCCAACCTTCAGTTGGGGGGAGGGGGTATTGAAACAGCAGGCTTGAACCACCAGCAAGGTTCCAAGCAAGCAGGTTTGTGACCCGCAATCCAATTACCTGACCACTTGAAGCCAGACTAGGAAGTCAACTCAAATTACCAAACCCAATAACATGAACAAATGCTGATTCCTTATGGTGGATACCTTGTTTTGACGCTTGGCTCATTACCAGGATCAAGCCACCCCCTTCACTATTCAACTGTGTGATCAACACAATCATGTTCCTGTTATCCTTGATTCACAATGACTATATAATCACTATCTCTCAATAAAGATTATTATCTAGTTTCAAAATATTTTCCCCTTGTAACTCTGCTAAAACAGCACAGTTACAACACCATTTATATTTTCCTGAGTAATTTAACACTTTAAAAAATGATAGTATGATACCGTAATAGTGGTTAAAACATTTTCCCTCCTCCACTCCTCCAAAGAATACACTAGCCCTCTTCAGGATAAGGAAGCGGATTAGTTTTTGCATGGATCCCTGTACAAAGTCCCTGATTAATACAAAGGGGCAATCTTACATGTAGTGCTGTGGGCCATCCACTCCTTTGAAGAAGAATTAACCCTCACCCAGATCCACTAGGTCTTGGTTTCCCAGAAGTTGCCTTGAATTGCAACTCAGGCATTATTTGGTAACTCCAAGAATAAGATATTTAGAGACATAGCTGTGGAATGACAACTATTCCCAGCCTTAAAGTCATTGGCACCAAATCCTCAGTGACCACTATCTCCTGTTGCAACTGAGTTCCCAGACTTGCCTGCCAACATATCTTACAATACACAGGGGGCGCTCAATGAGTTGCCCCTTGACGTGTCTAACAACATGAACCAGTCTGATGGTAATGTCAAACTGCGAGAACTTTCTCCTAATTAGGAGCGTGTCATGAATGCTGCCATTCACCATGTTTCAATTTTGCCTTTGTTGGGTTATTTTGAGGAAGAATCTCTCTCTTTTGCTTTTGCCCTTCAAAATGAGGCTGGCTCCAAATTGGGAAATACAATTGTTTAGTTTCCTGATCCTGCACAACTTACTTGTCCCACTCATGCTTGTGGCAAGTGATCCTAATGTCCTTGTAGTGTTTTGTGGTATTGTCAACCACTATATATTCCATTTCCTATTTTCCAATAAATTAAGTTCTATTAACATTTTTTGTCTTTGTGTCTCCACGTACTTTGGCGCCTCTCTAGCCACATCTAGCAGATATTATTCAATCAGGGCCACAAGGTAATTACATAGCCTTCCCTGCCATTCTAACCAAGACTTAGTACAAATCCAATCCTAAAGGTTAGGATTTCCTGTTGTGACTCTGTGCCACGCCTCAGATCACAACAAAAATGGTGCTCACTACAGGGGCTGTAAGCCCCTTGGTTACCCCTTTTGCAACTATGTTTTCAGGACCTTTGCCTCTACCCATACAAGAGCTGACTTCACCTGAAATTACCAGTTCACCTATTGAGGAAGACATTGCCAACCCGCCTATTGTTCCTACTGTGCTGAACCTTGGGAGTGGTCCCCGCCTAGTTGCTTACCCCATGGTTACCCCTGACTTGGAACATGTCATGGCAGTAGCCCTTGGGATAGCCTGTGATGGGGCCATCCCTTGCCTCCAGCTTCATTTCAATTGAGCAGAATACAATAAATTTATTGTAGTGCCACAATTTCCACAGCATCTCCTCTCAGTAGCTGGCTCCGCTGAACATTTATTGTCCTCCTTTGTACAACCTGCCTTAGCCCATCATCAAATGGTATTAGGGCTCCACGTTCAGGAGATTTCATTGCTGCAGGCCGCCGTCACTCATCACTGGGATCACTTTGCAGCCTACCAGCAGTGGATCCATTCACTGTTTTCCTTAGTATTCAACAATCAGCGCAACTCTGTCACCTCCATTGAAAGAATGCGCCAATCCATCCTCAAGTATGTCAGAGAGCGCATTCATGAGTTCCATCAGCTGGAACAGCCCTGGCGTGCCCAAGTAGACTCTACTTTAAACGCCTATCTCACTGACTTTGAACAACTTGTGCAACAGCTGAACAAGTTCAGTGATTATTCCTTTGACCAATTACAGAAAGTAGCAGTTCATTCTGCAAAGGGCCTCCACAAACTTGGCAAGGACTTTGATCAATAACAGGCTGCTACTTTCATTTCCATTGCCAAACTTCAGACTCAAGTAAATGAACTGTCTGCCTCCAAAACATATGCCCCGCCTTCTCCAACCATCCAACAAGCTAGCAGACAGAGAACAGAGGCTCTGGGATGCCATTTGAGATTTAAGAGCATCTATTTGCAGTCAGGATTGCCCCCAAAGCCCTTCAGCCTGACCCTCAAGTGCTTGCGCTGACAGCTCAGGTTGCTGAATTACAACAAGAGATTGCTACTTTGCATGAGGCAATGGCGTCTGTAGTTAGTCCACCTGAAGTTGTGGGTAAAGATGGTTGTTGCCCTGGCTTGTCAGGAGCTCCCCACATTCATTGTGCTAGAGAGTTGATAGCTCTAGTTAATGAAGTGGACCTCCTGAAGCAAGATCACTATGAGCTTGATAAAGACATACAAGAACTAAGTGAAGTGATTGATTCAGTAAATGACAGGTTTGCCCCTTGCCTTTTAGTAGGCCCATCTCTTACTTCCTGACTGGCTGAACTGTCCTTGCTAGTAACGGCACAGGGTCAGCGCCTGGATGTTAATGAGCAACAGACCACCCTAGTTAATAATACAGTCACCCACACTGCTGAAACCTTGACTACCCTTGAAGATAGTGTTTGCCAGATGTGGGCCAGGAAGCTCCCACTGAGTTGGAAGCAGAATTCTCCCCACACATAAATGTACTCAATAGCAACAATGGTGGCCCAACTCCAGAAGCACACTTCAAGCCTTCTGTTAAGCAAGTCTTTGACCCCAAAACCTCAACCATTGTAGCTTTCCTAACTATCTATGAAACTGCCATGAGAAGAGCCTCAGATGAGGTCAAGAAGGAACACATCCTAACATGTATGCACCCAACCTGTCAAGAGGTAGTAGTGCCGGAGCTGCCCACCATTGAAACCTGGGAAGATATGAAGCAATTTCTGATTGAAAAATTTGGTGGTGATCTTAGTTTGGAAGTGAAGAAGGACGCCTTAATTCACATTGCTTTCAAGCCAAAGAAGACTCTAGCTGAATTTGCAGATAGATTCTACATGTAAGGGCAACAACTGATCACAAGCCGCCAGTTGACCACACATGAGGTGTACATGGCTTGCGCTCAAGGTTAACCAGCTTGTGTGTCTTCACTTCAAGGCACATAAAGCCATGCTTTCTTATATGAAGAGCATAAAGAAACTGTTGCAGGATATGCACCTTACCCATTCTGGGGCAGTTATGCAGGAGAATTGTGCTGCTTCTACCTCTGGTTTGTCTTCACATGGTCCGAGTATCCCTACCATAAACTTGCAGAATCCTCCTCAACAACAGGGTTGCCATAACTGTGGACAAATAGGTCACCATTCCTGAGTCTTCACTAATCTTCAAGTTTAAGGAGATGATCCTAAGGAACAGGCGGGAAAAGAACAGTCAACCTAGAGGCAGAGACACTCTTGGTTGACAATTCTTCCCGTCTCCTCCAATTTCCCCCATCCATTGCTGATTCTGAACCTGATGACTCTGAGGCTCCTCCCCTTTTGCTGCTATTCCACAACATATCTGATGACTCTGACATGGATGATTCTGATATAGACAATCCTGACGCCTATGGGTATTCTGTCCTGGCAATTATGAAACTATTGCAGTCCCTTATAAGCTACACTCTGGGAAAACTAATACAACCGCCAAGCCTCTACCTGAAGCCAAGGAAGTTGTCTCTTGCCCTTAAATCACCCAAGCCAAGAGATCTCCTGTGCTTATCAAATCTTCTGAAGAAGCTGCTGAGGTTTCTGACGCTGTGTTCAAGAACGTCTCTGTCTTTCTCCCCCTCCAAACAGTCTATATGGAGATCCTGGGCCTACAATGCATGATTGAAAAGTGGGACAAAGAACTAGCAGAAGCCCAAGACATTCTGGCTGTCCTCCCTCCCTTTGGTTTTACCAACACTTGTGTTGAAATATCCATCCAAAAGTGAAAATTAAGGCTGTCTTAGACACAGGGTCTCCTGTTAATGTTGTCTCCTCAAAGCTTGTCAAGAAGCTCAAACTTGCCCCTGACCTCAAATATCATCAGTTGTATGGCACAGCTGGGCTGTCTATGACTTGTACTATAGGGGCTTATTCTGCTCTGCCCATGCAATTTGGCAAGCTACTCTTGGCTGTTCCTGCTGATGTCTTGGAGAATAAGAGCTACAGCCTCTTAGTTGGTACTTAATTCCTTAGGGAATACAATGGGATCATCAACCTAAAGGATGGCTACCTCTCTATCTTAGGGTACAAGGTCCCTTTGATCTTTGAAGAGCCAGTTAAAGTTCCTGGGAAGCGCCTCAAGATATGTGCCTTGGAATACCCCACTGGTGTTTTCACTTTAAAATACCATACCCATTCCTCCAACATGAAGTGCCCTCCCATGGCTTGCCTTGCATCTGAGGGGATTCCTCTCCTGACCACTTCTTCTGTGACTATTCCTCCCGGGTCTCAGGCTATCCTAGACTCTAAATATTGTATGAGCTGTCCAAGTGTACGTTCCTAGAGTTGTACTCTCCTCCTTTGCTAGGGCGCAATGAACCCTATCTTTGCCCAGGAATCTTGGATGTTTCTCATAAAGACCCTGTTAAACTGCTGTGTTGTGTTTAGCTCCTGGGGACAACATACAGGAGGACACAGCGGGAAATATTTATAACAAAAGATTAGAATTTTGAAGCTAGCCTTGGGTTAGCTGTCAGGGCAAAATTAAGGGCACATACCTTAATTTCACGGGAAACAAGAAGATAAAGTCCTTTTGGCAAAAAGGACAGGAAAAAGCTTGAAGATTATTAAAGCCAATGCAAATGTGGATAAACTTGTCTTTATTAGGAGAAATGATTCTACTTTAAATAGTAGACAAGGAACAGTAATTACTCATTAGGAAGACAGAGTGGCTGTGGGGGTCACGTTTGGATGAGGTCATACTAGGATCATTCATAGATAGGTATGATAATCTGGAATGGGTGGATATTGAACCAGACCCATTTCCAGAAGGCAAGGAATATTTGAAATTGAAAGCAAACCCAGCCAAATCTTTGCAACTATCAATATTCAAAGGCCATATCAAAATAGCATTAATTGCGCAATATATAGCACCTCCTCCCTCAAGATTAGACACAGGGAGTTGATACTTGCGGAGAAACTTGGAGTGAACTCGGGCAAAAGGATGTCCAGAAGACAGTAGTTTCACAGTATACTTGACACCCTTTTTAAAGGTGACCTCACAGGGCCCAACCCAGAGGGAATTCGGCTTATGAGCTCTACCACCTTTACAATTCTGGTAGTAGAGAACTAGATTGCCTATTTGATACTCAGGTAGGAGGGCTCTAACAGCATTAGACAAGGAGAGCTCCAGAGTCTTAACCCTGTAAGCAGTGGAATAAGCTGTCACTTGGATGTCAATGATACAATTGGTTAAGTCTTTAACATGGGTCTCAGGATTTGCAGACACATCAACTTCAATCAAGGGGGGTCCCAAGATTAAGGGGGTGGCGGATTCACGCCCATACAGCATGGAAAAAGGAGACTGACCAGTCACTTGGTGCTAATGAGGCGGTAAGCAAAGAGGGCAGCCAGGAGGAACATATCCTAATTGGCACCATCAGAGAGTGTGAGCTTCCTCATTATGGACACAAGGGTAGAGTTTGCTTGTTCAACAGTTCCATTGGTTGAGGGGTTATATGGCGCAGAGAATGACTGATGAGTCCCCATAGCTTCAACAAAAGAGGTGATGAGGCGAGCATTAAAGTTGGTACCATTGTCAGAGAGCAGGACTTGAGGCAGCCATGTCAATAGATGCCTTGCAGCAAGAAAGTAGCCATGGTCCTAGCCGTTATATCTTTAGTTGCTCTGGTTTCAACCCATTTGCTAAAGTGGTCTATAGTAACCAGGATAAACCTACATCCCAACATAGAATGGGGGAAGGGCCCAACAGCATCAATACTCACCGTATGGAAGGCATGCTTTGGAGGGATGAGTTGAAACTGGTGTTGGGAAGGACAAGGGCGTTGGAGCTGACAAGAATGACAGGAGGCAAGGACATCAGGGATCAGGAGGCACATGTTCTCCCAATAGAAGTTTTTGCACAACCAGTCATGAGTCTTTGCTATGCCTCCATGTCTAGTGTCAATGTGAGCTTGGAGGATAATAGCTATCCTCATGATAGGGCAAACATAGGGTAGGTAGGCATTGTTAGCCTTTTTGAAGAGCTGCCTATCACAAATTAAAGTGTCCTTGGATAGGGTCTGTAGCGCCAAGCAAATGTCTTCTGGCCATAGGTCTAAGAGTCAGGATACCCTATTAATTTTTATAGGCAATCAGCATCAGCGGGGTGGATAGCTAGAATTGGCATCCTTGACAGGCCATCAGTGTTCTGATGTTAGGCCCCAGGACAGTGTATTACAGTGAAATTGTATCCTTGTAGATGCAGAGCCCAACGTGCTAGTTGACCTTCTGGCACCTTCAGCTGTTACAGCCATTTGAGGGAGAAGTGATCTGTGACCACTGTGAAGTGGGTCCCATAAATGTTGTACCTAAACTGTTTTACCGTGTGCAGCCCCACCAAGCATTCCTTCTCAGTGACGATGTAGTTCTTCTTGTGCTTATTGAGGACCCACAAAGAGTAGGTTAAAGGTTGATCCACGCCTTTATAATCAAGCTGAGCAAGGATGGCATCCACAGATACTCCACTAGTGTCAGTATACAAGATGAACTCTTTATCATAATCAGGATAGACTAAGATAAGAGCCTCTTTGAGCTTGGCCTTCAACGCTTTGAATGTTTGTTGTTGGCTGTCTATCCATTCAAAGGGGACGTTGCAAAGCAACTGGACAAGGGGTTCACTCAGTTCAGCAAAATCAGGTATGAACTGTCAGTAGTAGCCCATCATGCCAAGGAATACTTGAACCTCTCAAAGATTTTTAGGAGGTAGCATCTTGTTGATAGCTTTCACCTTGTTATTCATGGGGAGGATTTCAGTTTGAGTGACCTCATGACCTAAGAATTCAAGACGTTCCTTAAAGAAGGAGCACTTGGAGGGTTTGAGTTTCAAGCCAGTTTTGCGAATCTTGATGAAGACAGCCTTGAGGTGTTCCAAGTGATTGGTAAATGAGGCTCTGAATACAGTGATGTCATCAAGGTACACGAGGACACAAGAGAGCTTTAGGTCTTGTAGGATGGAGTATATAGCCCGTTGAAATGTAGCAGGGGCATTACAGAGTTCTTGTGGCATACAAGTGAGTTCAAAAAGGCCTTCTGAGGTGATAAGCACAGACTTTTCACTATCTTCAGGAGATAAGTCAACTTGCCAGTAGCCAGAGGCTAGATCCATGACTGAGAAAAACTTGGAACCACCCAGCCATTGGAGAGCATTGTCAATTCTGGGCAAGGGGTATGAGTCTTTCTTAGTGAGGGAGTTCAGGCGGCAATAGTCCATTGCAATGTGATGTCTGCCATCTTTCTTCTAGAGGATCATTAAAAGGAAAGCCCAAGGACTATGGGAAGGAGCCAGTAGCCCAGCGTCCAGAAGTTGCTTGAGTTCTTTAGACACTTGATCATCCTTCACCCTACTACGGCGGTATGGTTTGGCAAAAAACGGGGGTGCATCCCCAGTATCAATATGATGGATGACTCCCTTAGCCAGGCCATAATCTGTAGGTCCAGAGGCAAAGATGTCACTGAACTGATTGAGTAGGTCCAACACGTCCTTTTGTTGAACAGGAGACAATTGGGGGAAATCAGCAGCAGTGAACAACTAGATAACCTGAGGATTGTCTTCAGGTAGATTGAAACCACTAAAAGTCCTGAAGGGGTAGAGGGAGGCCACTTGCTCTGCTCCCAGTATACGGCTATGCCCTACAACCTGGCCTTGGGTCACCTGCATGGGCAGGGCCATCAGGTTGGCAAGCGGTAATTGTACAGGCCCTTTGTGGGTTTGGTCCAAAATCCCCGGACATAGGCGGGGCTTGGTACAACTTAAGGATTCAGGTGAATAAAGCTCTAAGAACAACTTTTCAGGTAGTATATAAGAAATTTGGGAATTAATCACCACTTGAGAGCCCAGGGGGATGGTGATAGCCGCTGGTGCTAGCAGAGGTACCCCTTCTTCCACAGGGCAGGAAGGAGGAGGGGTACACATTTTAGAAGAGTGAGTCCTATACTTGAGAGAGAAGATACCCGTAGGGTACTCAAGCAGACAAGTTTTAAGACGTTTTCCTGGGAGGCGCAGAGATTCCTCAAAAATCAAAGGAACCTCATATCCTAAAAACAAAAGGTATACATCTTGTAAGTTTACAATCCCGTTATATTCTCGGAGGAATTGAGTACCAATCAAGAGATCATAGCTTTTGTTCTCAAGTACTACAGTGGGGGAATCAATGAGGAGTTTCCCAAACCTCATGAGCAGAGCAGAGTAGGCACCAATGGCCTGCATTTGTGCCATGCCAGCGGTTCCATACAACTGAGTGTAGTTGAGTTCAGGGGCCAGCTTAAGTTTCTTCATTAGTTTTAAAGATAATACATTGACTGGAGAACCCATGTCCAAGATGGCTTTGGTTTTAATCTTTTGGATTGATACTTCCATGCGGGTTGTATCTTTCCCAAAGGGGGGCAAGACTGCCAACACATCTTGCGCAGCCTCTAGATCCTTTTCCCATTTAGCTAGCATGTACTGTAACACAGGAATCTCCTTATATACAGTCTGTAGCAGGAGAGATACAGTTACGTTTTGGAAGAGAGCTTTGACTAGCTTGGCTGCTTCCTCAGAAAAAGCAACTAAGACTGGAGATTGCTGGGCTTGAGCTAGGTAAGGCCAAGCCACCATGGTTTTAGCTTCACTTGCAGGTACTTGGGAAGTGGTGGTGGTCTTCCCAGAGCAAAGCTTATATGAGACAGGGATAGTTTCCAGAACAGCCAAGACAGAATAGCCATAAATATCAGAATCTTCACTATCATAATCTTCAGGGTCCAAATTGCTGGACAGATTGTGAAATAAATGAAGGATAGTTGGGCCAGAGGAAGAGGGAGCTTCCTCATCAGAAGGAGGATCAGGGGGAGATGGGGGAGATGGGGGAGATTGGTCAGCAGAGAGTGTCTCTGTTTCTAAGCTGACCTCTCTTTTCCCGCCTTTTCCTTGGGGTCATAACCTTCCACTTGGGGGTTAGTGCTAGTACGCAAGTGGTGCTTGATTTGGCCACAGTTATGACAACCTTGCCTGTTAGCCTGTTCACCAGCACCCAGGGTCATAATGCATGGTTTACGAGAGGTAGTCCCAGCATTGCTGGCTTTATTTTCACGTACCACCATACCTCCATGGGTCAAATACATGTCTTGCAAGAGCGTCTTAATGCTCTTCATGGAAGTGAGCAAAGCCTTGTGTGCCTTAAAGTGTAGGCATAGAATCTGGTTCACCTTCAAAGCATTTGAACAAGCTGTTTAGGCTTCTCGGGGAGTTAACTGTTGACCAGTGATTAACTGCTGGCCTTCAATCTAGAAACAATCCACAAACTCAGCCAGGGTTTCCTTGGGCTTAAAGGCAATGTGCATAAATGCATCCTTCTTGACCTCCAATCTGAGATCTCCTCCAAACTCCTCAATAAGGAGGCGCTTCATGTCCTCCCAAGTGATGATGGAGTGGAGCTTGGGGACTACTACTTCTTGGCATGTGGGATGGAGGCAGGTAAGGATATATTCCTTTTTGAGTTTGTCAGTAGCCCTACACATTGCATTTTTGTAAATGGTTATAAAGGCGGCAATGGTAGAGGTTTTAGGATCAAATATCTGCTTGAAGGTTGGTTTGTAGTTCAGGTCAATAGACAAGGACAAGGACTGACTGTTTTCACCAGGGTTGAGGATATTAATATGAGGGTTGCCTTCAAACTTGGATTCAGAAGCAGGTTGTCTGGCCCAGAGGAGTTGAAGGCTTTCCTCTAGGGTATCCAAGGTAGAGCTGTTCTGTCCACTAATATCCCTAGCAGTGGCTGCAGAAGCTCCAAATTTGTCAATCTTGATTTATTGTACTGCCAAGGTGCCAGCAATCCCATTGAGGCAAGTGGTCAGGGAAGTGGTCTGAGCAACCAAGGGGACAACTCTTCCATTCAGTGTATTGGTAAAGCAGGAGAGGTTTTGTACCTCTCTTTCCAATGCGTCTTGCCTATCAGCTACATCATTTGTCACTTCTGCAAGCTGATCTAGTGCACGTGCACAGTTGACCTGGGGTTGACCTTCCAAACCAGGGCAACAACCATGATTGCCAAGAGCGGGAGTATTAACAACTTCACCTTCCTCTTCATCTTCAGATTCATATGAAAAGTCTTCATAATTAAAGAGGCACTGTCTTAAGTGCTCAATTTCATCTTGCAAGGTAGCCACCTGATCAGTGAGGGAGGCAATTCAAGGGCCAGGCATTGATTTGACTGGAGGGGGGTTATGAACAGAAGCTTGACGTTGAGTGGTAGCCTTGAGTTTGGTGATTGCCTCCCATACCTTAGTTTCAAAATCAGGTGGGGTCTCAACAGGAGGATTGGGAGGAGTCACCTCAATATACGCTACCCTATCATCCATATAATTTTGCACTTGGTATAGAGTGTTGCCTAGTGCAGCCTTATCCAGACCATATTAATGCTGCAGATGGTGGCCCAAAGTATCAACATGAGCTCCTATCAATTCAAGTTGCAAGTTGACATGTTCCCTGAATTGGTTAAGTTCACTAACCAGAGTCTCAAAATCCTGGCAATGGTTTAGCAGAAAGGCCTTGATTTGCTCACACCACACTGCCTGATGTTCATCCAATTTGCATAGTTGGTCCTTGATGTATCCAGGGAGCAAGGAAAAAAGGGAGTTCAGGGAAGAGGTTAAGTACTTCTGCAATGTTTAGCAAATCACGCTGGTTGTCAGAAATACACACAAAGAGACTGTGGGACCATTCTTGATAGGCCATATTTTGAGCATGGTTATTTGAGACAGCGGTGGCTACAGCATTTAATAGTTGATTCTGGGATCCTAAGGCAAGTTGATGGTGAACTAGGGCAGGTTGGATGAACTGGTTGACCAACACGCCAATTGTATCCATGAATTCCATCAACGCAGGGGGGAGACCAAAGTCCAAAAGGAAGGAGTACAGGTCTTCAGAAGTGTACCCAGGACGGAGGCCAGGGATAGTGTGCATTGCCACAGTGCCAGAATAGAGAAGGGAGCAGGCGGCAGCACAAGCTTGCTTGTAATTGAGAGAGAAAGCTGGAAGGGGGCTCACATGGGCCTGGGAGACAGAACCAATACCATAGGAGTTGAGGGGACATTGGTAATGTCTTATTCTAGAGGGGGACTAGAAACTTTAGGTTGCTCGGGTACTTCAGAAACAAAGGGAGAAGGACCAGAGAATGTGCATGGGAACAGGATAACTAAGGGGCTTGCAGCCCCTGTAGTGAGCACCATTTTTTTGTGTTCAGCTCCTGGGGACAACATCCAGGAGGACACGGCGGGAAATCTTTATAACAAAAGATTTAAGGTTCAAAGCTAGCCTTGGGTTAGCCTTCAGGGCAAAATTAAGGGCACATACCTTAATTTCCTGGAAAACAAGAATAGAAAGTCTTTTTGGAAAAAAGAACAGGAAAAAGCTTGAAGATTATTAAAGCCAACGCAAATGTGGATAAACTTGTCTTTATTAGGAGAAACAATTCTACTTTAAATAGTAGACAAGGAACAGTGATCACTCATTAGGAAGACAGAGTGGCTGAGAGGGTCAGGTTGGGATGAGGTCATACCAGGATCATTCATAGACAGGTACAATAATCTGGTATGGGTGGATATTGAACCAGATCCATTTAAAGAAGGCATGGAATATCCAAAATCAAAAGCAAACCCAGCAAAATCATTGCAGCTATCAATATTTGAAGACCATATCAAAATAGCATTAATTGCGCAATTTACGGCATGCTGGTTGCCAACTTGACTGCTCTCCCCATAGATGTGTCTAGATGGCAGGTTGAGAGCTATGGCAGGTTGTTGAATGATACTGACGTCCTATCAATACATCCCTTTGGTATGTTTCAGGACTTTAACTTAACGGAGGATGAGCCACAAGTCCTATGCTTGTTCACCGCCCAAGACTTCCTGCAGCTATCATTGGTCCAGCAGAAAGAGGCGCTTGATCTTCTGAATCAGTTTTTGGATATCTTTGCTAAGAATAGCACAGATTATGGGTTAGCCAAAGGGTCATTCACCAGATTGATACTGGTGATGCTCCCCCTTTTGCGCTAAACCTTACCACTGCAGTTTATTAGAGGATGCTCAGGTGTCTAAAGAGCTTAAACAACTTCTAGATGCTGGAATGCTTTCTCCTTCCCAAAGTCCATGGGCCTCCCCCTTGCTCATACTGAAGAAGAAGGATGGAGGTCATTGTATTGTGATGGACTACTGACGCTTGAATTCCTTAACCAAAAAAGATTACTACCCCTTACCACGCATTGACAATGCTCTCTGCCGCCTTGGGGGCTCTAAGTTATTCTCTGCCATGGATCTGGCTTCTGGTTACTGGCAAGTTGATCTCTCCCCCAAAGATAGACAGAAAGCTGCGCTCATCACTTCTGAAGGATTGTTTGAGCCCACACAAATGCCGCAAGGGCTCTGCAATGCTCCAGCTACTTTCCAGCAAGCCATGGACTCCATACTCTGTGACTTATAGCTCTTGTGTGTTTTAGTGTACTTAGATGATATAACTGTCTTCAGTGCTACGTTCACCAATCACCTGGCCTATCTTAAGTAGGTGTTCATAAATATTTGTAATGTTGGACTTAAGTTAAAACCATCTAAGTGTGCCTTCTTCAAGGAACACCTTGAGTTCTTGGGGAATGAGGTGAATCAGACAGGAATTTGCCCTAAGACTAAGAAAGTTGAGGCCATTGAAAAAAATGCTTCTGCACACCAGCCTGCAAGAATTCCAAGTCTTTCTGGGCATGATGGGATACTATAAACAGTTCATCCTCTAGTTTGCTGACACTAGTGAGCCCTTGGTCTAGCTGCTGCATAACGTCCCCTTTGAATGGACCGCCAGCCAACAACAAGCTTTTGAAACTCTCAAACAAAAGCTCAAGTAGGCTCCCATCTTAGTAATTAAGATTACAATAAAGAATTCATCTTATATACTGATGCTAGTGACCTGGCTATTAGGGCTATCTTGGCTCAACTGGACAAGGAAGGTGTGGACAACCCTGTGGCTTATACCTCTTGTGTCCTGAATAAGCATGAGAAGAACTACAGTGTGACTGAGAAGGAGTGCCTTGCTGTGCTGCATGCTGTAAAGCAGTTCCGCCATTATGTGTATTGCACCCATTTCACTGTGGTTACTGACCATGCTTTGCTCAAATGGCTACAACAACTAAAGGAACCAGAAGGATAACTAGCTAGATGGGATATCTGACTGAAAGGGTATGACTTTACTGTGCTGCACTGCCCCGGGATTCAACATCAGAATGCTGATGGACTGTCCAGAATGCCCATCCTTGCTCTCCATCTTGCTGAGGCTGACAGGTTATATGAACTAATTGGATACCCTTTTTAATGGGAGAGTAAGATAGAGGAAATTTGAGTTGCCCTCTCTGAGCTATCTGAAGACACTCTCATTTGTGACAATTTCTTTTCAAGAAGGTACAAGACCACTACTTGCCCTATGTAAGGCCTAGTCTTTGCCTTTTGTTGATACTCTAAGCTCATAAAGAGACGGGACACAGAGGCGTTGCCAAGACCCATTCCTGGCTCCAGAAGAATTACTTCTGGAAAAATCTTTGCTTGCTGATCCCATATGTTATTGCTAGTTGCCATGATTGCCAACTCCAATAACCTAAAGCCACCGCTCATGAGTTCAAACTAGTCTCCCCTCAACACGCATTTCACACTGTCAGCATTGACGCTGTAGGGCCTCTCCCTCTCCCTTGCTCCCGCTCTGATTGCTGCTTTATCCTAATTGCTGTTGATTATTTTAGCAAGTGGGTAGAAGCTTGCCCTACTAAAGACATCACTGCCAAGACAACCACCGCCTTTCTGCTGCAAGATGTATTCTTCTGCCATGGTTGCCCTCAAGTGTTGTTGTCTGACAATGGGACTAACTTCAACGCCAAGTTAGTGACCTCTGTGGTTGAAGCCTTGGGGTCTCATCAGTCTTTCTCTGCCCCCTATTATCCTTCCACCAATAGGGCGGTTGAAAGTGCAAACTCAACTCTGGTTTCTATCATGAGGAAACTCACTTACTCTGACGCCGCCAACTGGGATGTATACTTACCCGCTGCTCTCATAGCCTATTGTCTTAGCAAACATTGTGTCACCAGGTATTCCCCTTTTGCTATGCTGTATGGTTGTGAGGCCACTACCCTATTGCTCTTGGGGGCCCCTTACTCTCATCTGATGAGTCTATGAACCCTGATGAGCATATCAAAGCTCTAGTCAACTGCATCATTGATATATAGGCTACTGCCTACACATCCACCTATAAGACCAAGATGCTTGAGCTCTCCCCTGACAATTCTGGGAGATCCCCCTGCCTGAGTTCAACATTTGAGACCACATTCTGTATTATCAACACCGAGTAGGAGGACAAGCTCATAAGGGCAACCTCCAGAATTAACTCATACAGAATGGAACATCCTCCATGTTGACAATTCCAAAATTTGTTTTTGCTTTATCTTTTATAATTTCAATTAAAAGCTCAAAGTAAAATCAAACATTGCTTCTATTATCAGTATCAATTATTAAATCAAGAAAAAAAATAATCTTTAATATTGAAAATAAGAAAAATATTTTTGAGAATTGTCAACATGGAGGATGTTCCATTCTGTATGAGTTAATTATGTAGGTTGCCCTCATAAGCTAGACATGTTATGGATTGGGCCCTTGGAAGTGACCTTCAAGCAAGGGTTGGATTATACTGTAAAACTTCTCTCTAGTGTTTGACCTTTTGCTTGTGTGCATGCCAAGTTCCTCCGCAAGTATCACCCCCCTAAGGCCAATCTAGAGGGGGGCAATGTTGTGAATAACGGCATTCACCATGTTTCAATTTCGCCTTTGTTGGGCCATTTTGAAGACAAATCTCTTGCTTTTGCTTTCAACCCTTGAAATGAACTGGCTTCTGCTTCTGGAAATATGATTGTTTGGTTTCCTGACTCTGCGCAACTCACTCGCCCCACTCATGCTTGTGGCAAGTGATCCTACTGTCCTGGTAGTGTTTTGTGGTATTCTCAACCACTATATATTCCATTTCCATATTCACCAATAAAATTAAGTTCTATTCACATTTTTGTCTTTGTGTCTTCTGTACTTCCGCGCCTCTCTCTAGCCACAACTAGTAGAGATTATTCTTCCAGGGCCGCAAGGTAAACACATTTGCCTTCCCTGTCATCTAACCGAGACTTAGTACAAATCCAATCCTAAGGTTAGGATTTCCTGTTGTGACTCTGTGCCGCACCTCAGATTACAACAGAGCACTACAAATTTGACCTGCTGATCCTGCACAAGTTATTTCTTGGCTTCAAACCTTACATGGAACATACCACCCCCTTGTGGCCTGGTGGCTTTCCCATATAGTATATTAATTACAGTATTCTATAATAAACAAGACCTTGTTCTTATTATTCCTGTCCTTTCTATTGGACTGTTGTCTTCCCCAATTCAAATACTGAATTCTCATTGGTTCAGTTGCAACAGTGGTTGCAGCAGTAGGTTCACAATCTACCTAAAGAGAAAGTTCTCCTAAGAAAGGACAGGTTTACGGGCCACATGGCTACTCCCCATCAAGAAACCTTCCTGCCAATCCCCAAGGGGGACATGTCTGACAGGTATGTCATCTATCAAGATCAACTGGTACTTACAAGTGTGTATAATTGGCTTTGCCTTGGGCAGCGTGATGCCAGTGTCAACCCTCCCCAGTCAGACCTTTCACAATTTATGCTCAATCTTCAGCTGAAATCCTTTGCAGGTGGAGTCAAAGGAGCCAACATTGTCAGTTGGTTTCAATTCACTGAGGCCCGCCTCTGTATATATCAAGTAACTGAGCCCATGTGAGTTGCCACTGCTTCAGGGTACCTCACAGGCCCCGCTGCTGTATGGTTTACCAACTGGGCCAGTCAGGAATCAAAGTCACCTGGGCAGCATTCCGGGATGCCGCGAGATCCCGCTACAGCAAACCCTTCTTGCCTATTGTGGTGAAAACTCCCCTTTTAGCAATTAAACAGACTGGATCTGTTCCCAAGTACCTTGCTGCTGCCCCCAAAGCTGTGACTGACGGGAACACCATGCTTCTGACTCTGATAGTCAATGGGCTCAAGCCCCATATCTGTAAGTGGGTCCCCGTAGGTTGCTGTACCTCCATCAATGACTTCTACAAAGCCATTATGGAGGCTAAGAATCAGGCCTCAATGGGCTTCTGCTGTACCAGTGACGCTCCATCCCAACCATGTACCACGCCTGGCAGCAGCCACAATTAAGTAGGCCACCGCCAACCACGTCAACAGGATAATGGGACTAAACGCCCCCGCAAGGGGGGAGCTTCAGCTAGCGCAGATTGAGGATCAGGGAAAAGCTTGGGGGTTGTAACAACAAGAGGCCTTACAACCCCACCTGACTCATCCTCTCAATCCCTGCTTGCAAAAAATCCCTGTGACTACAACATTCATGAAGTTGAAACCCTGGACGTCTTTCAAGTCCACAGTGACAACCCTGTATTACAAGCGAGCCACTCCTCAAATAAAATAACACACTTGTCCTATCCCTTCCGTTTCCGTGGGAACACCCACAAATTACTGGTAGACACTGGGGCCAACCACACTATGGTGGACCAGGCGTTTGCCAACTCTCAACAACTAGACTGAGTACCAAGCAGGTTCAAGGCAGTACAAGTGCTGACACCAATAGAATAGCAATTACCCATGAGATGATACCCTTCTCTGTGAGAATGGGGAGAATCTAGGTTAAGCTTGTGGGATCAATCATGGCTGGTCTCATCCACAATGTAATTGCTTGCCTCAACTGGCTTTGGCACAAGCATCCCTACATCAACTGGGATACATATTTTATCACCCTTAATAGAAATGGGGTGGGCTTCCAGATTTACCCTGTGAAAATGAGCAAGTTACTCCATGATACTGTGTTTGTCACAATAACAGATACAGGCTTGTATGATTTCAAGGGGGGAAACTAGACTTTAATCAATGCTCAGTCAAAGTTATCCGCGCTGAACCATCTGCAGTCCCTCCTTGACCTCTCCATGATCACCAGCGCTTGCTGCACTCCTTGAGGAGTACAAAGACATGTTCAGTGAGACACTTGAACAACTACTTCCTCCCCAGGAGATCCAGCATGCCGTACAACTTCAAGGATTGTTGCCTAAAGCACAACCGTTATATTGTCTTACACCAAAGGAAGATGAGACCCTCTGTCAGCACCTTGTGGACGCGCTTGATAAGGGCTTTATCCGCCCATTGCTTTTGCCATACAGGGCCACTATCTTCTTTGTAGCCAAGAAGGATGGGTCTCTTTGCTTAGTCACAGATTACAGCGCCCTAAATGAGGTGACTGTTAAGAATAAATACCCCCTGCTGTTGATTGACAATGTGTTTGACACACTCGTGGGTGAAAAGGTCTTTAGCAAGATTGATCTCACTGCAGGGTACAACCAGGTCTGCATTGCACCAGGGAATGAGGCAAAAACTGCCTTCTGCACATGCTACAGCTTGTTTGAGTGCCAGGTCATGAACTTTGGAATGACCAATGCTCCTTTTACCTTTGCCATGTTAATGAACAAAGCATTTGAGGAATTGATTGGGACATGTGTTGTTGTGTACCTTGACAACATTATTGTCTTCATCAAGATCAAACCATACACCTCTTTGCTGTCCTTGACACCCTTCTAAAGAACCAGCTGAAGGCCAAGCCTTCCAAATGCAAATTTCTAAGGTCAGAGCTCTTGTTCCTTGGGCACACCATCTCTGCCAAGGTAAAGGCAATCATCAACATGCTGCCCCCATTGATGTGGGCCAGGTGCTTACATTCTTAGGCATGGTTGCCTACTTGTGCAAGTTTATTCCCAATTGCGGGGAACTAATTGCACCCCTCACTGAGCTCCTGGACACTAAACAGTGCTTCCATTGGACTCCTTCCAGAGATCAAGCCTTTGAAATGTTGAAGCAAAGACTTACAACTGCGTCAGTATTGCAATTCCCCAATTTTGAACTGCCAATACAAACTCAAGACTGACGCCTCTGATAGAGCCATAGGGGGCATGTTACGGGTAGAAAATTACAAGGGTGTCTTCCTCCCTGTGTCATACAAATCCAGGAAGCTCACTGATTCGGAACAACTTTACCCAATACATAACAAAGAGCTAGAAGCAATTGTGCACTGTGTCAAGAAATGATGCTGTTACTTGGAAGGGGCCACTTTTCCACCCCCTTATCCTGACAGACCACAAGTTGCTCCAGTACTTCAACACACAGTCCCACTTGAAACATTGTCAGGCAGGCTGCGTTGAGTGTCTGTACCCCTACCAGTTACACATTGAATAAAAGCCTGGGAAGGAACTTGCCACAGTAGACTCCCTCTTAAGGCTCTACATAGTGTCCATCACTGGGGACAATGGTTTGGACCCAGATTGACCAATACTTTATCTCTGTCCTGAGGCAACCCAATACAAAAGCCTTAATTTGGTAACCATCTCCAAGCTAAAGTACAATGAAATCCAGTTCACCATTGATGCTTGAAATGTCTACCACTGGGAAGAGATGGGGGAAAAGACGCCTTACGTTCCCACCACACAATGAGGCAACACAATACTGCACTACCACTGCACCTTGGGTCACATCAGAGGACGTAATCTCTTTGAGATCATGAAACAAAAGGTTTGGTGGCCACACATGCGCCAAGATATCCTGGATCTCCTCAAAACATGTGTGCTGTGCAAAAAGAATACATCCAAACCTGCACCCCCAAGTCTGTCCTGCCCATCAAGGCCATGGAACCCTTTGAACAGTGGGTCCTTGATGTGGTTGGGCCCCTCCCTGAATACAGACTGGGAAAGAAATACATCATAACCACCATCAACTACTCCACTTGCTGGCCAGTGGCTTGGCAACCACCAAGCACAACACCACCACCATTACCCACTTCATTGGCAAGGAAATTGTGGCCTGCTTTGGGAAACCCAAACGTCTCATCACAGATGGCGGCCCTAGGCTTGTTGGGCATGTCATGAAGGTGTACTGCGCCAAGAATGCACTCCAACGGTTAGTCATGACCCCATACCACCCTCAAGCCAATGGACACGTAGAGCAGTTGAATGGTTTGCTGGTCCAGTTGATTGCCAAACTCTCACAGGAACATCCTAATACTGCAAGACTGAGCATCTTCCCACTGCATTACTCATCTTTCAAGAAAGAGTCAACAGGGGCACTGGATTCAGTCCCAACACCCTGGCCTTTGGGATGCCCAATGGGTTGGCGGGAGTAGAAAAAGGGAAATTACAATCCACAGTTCTTGTGAAACCCCCCTTGTTACTGACCCCCTCTCTGAGCCAGTGGTGCGCCAAAGACCAAGATATCAAACACAAAAAAATTGAGGGAGGGAAAAAACATTTCAAAGACAGGTACACTATAGGTGACCCTATCTATGCCATCAACCCCAATTCAGCCAAGTTAGAACCCAACTATTTGGGACCCTTCAAGACAGCTGTGGTCTATGACAACCACACCTAACAACTTGAAGATGCCCAAGGGAAGATCAAGAAACTTACCATGATTGCTTGCGCCCCTGCTGCGCCATCCCCACAACAAGGTTGTGTCAAAAACGCAGGCTTGACACACCAGCAAGGTTCCAACCAAGCAGGTTTGTGATCCGCAATCCAAAAATCCAGTCACCTGAAGCCAGACTAGGAAGTCAACTCAAATTCCAAATCCAATAACATGAACAGATGATGATCTTTTACAGTGGATACCTCAATTTGGCGCTTGACTCATTATCAGGATCAAGCCACCCCCTTCTTCCATCCAGCCGTGTGATCATCAATCTTGTTCCTATTATCCTTGATTCACATGAACTATATAATCACTATCTCCCAATAAAGATTATTATCTAGCTTCTAAATATTTTTCCCCATGTAACTCTGGTAAAACAACACAGTTACAACAGTTGTTTGTGCAGACCTTCCCAGGTCTCCCATAAACTCTGATCCTGGTGTCTGACAACAAGCAGGGGGCAAGGGGGGTGTTGCAACCAAGTTTCCAGGCTTGTCTACCAACGTATCTAACAACATGGACCAATCTAGTGACAATGTCAAAAGGCGGGCACTTTCTCCTAATTAGGAGCACTACCAATTCAACCTGCTGATCCATGCACAAGTTATTCCTCAGCTTCAAACCTTACATGGAACATACCACCCCCTTGTGGCCCAGTGGCTTTCCCCATATAGTATATCAATCACAGTATTCTTAAATAAACAAAACCTTATTCTTATTTTTCCTGTCTTTTCTATTGGGCTGTTGTCTTCCCTGATTCAAATACTGAATCCTCATTGGTTCAATTGCAAAAAAACTGTATTTGTGTATAATTCAGTACGGTCAACAAGTTCCCTGGGCCCCAAGATAAACAGAATAAATGAGTTATCCCAGGTGCAACAGATGCAACACCTTTTTAAATTTTATACCTAAGAAAATTAACTGTTTCATTATTTTTTATTTTATTTTATGTATTCAATACTCTAAATGCAAAAATGCCATCTTGGAATTAAATTGAGATGGCGTAACTTAGGATGCTGCTTTTGAGATGGTTCAGCTTACTGTAAATTCAGAACCTAAATGTAAAAATGTGGGATTGCCAAATCCTTGGTCCAAATTTCAAATCACTTTTGCGGGCAACTCAGCTGAGTGAAAATTAAAATATTTAGTAAAATCAACCATTTAATTTGACTTTTTTGAGTTATTTAAATTGGAAAATTTTGAATCCCTTGAGCAGGTAACCCAACTAAAAAAAGACAAACACGGCAAACAAATGCGGGATACATGAATCAGAAATGTGGGATTCTTATGTACAATTTGAGATGTCCTGTATGTCAAACAAATCATAGACATCATGTAAAAATTAACAAATCTGAAATTGTGGGATTTTCACATCCAAGAACCAAATTTCAAATCAAAAAATGAGGTGAATTTGGAATAAATAATATTTATGGGTGTCTCAAAAAGGATGCTAAAGGATCTAGAGTGGATTTGTGCTAATTCTTTTAGGAAACATAGGCATTCTCAAAAATCACCCTATTCTATTTTAGGACAGCTAAAATTTAGATGCTTGATTACAGTAGATTTCAAAAAACGCTAACAATAAAATATACTTAATAGCAATACATTAATACATTGTGTAGTAATCCAGTGATGTTTTACTTTTGAATTTTTCTTTCCCACCTCTCCTTCTTCCTTGAATTTTTTTCTAAGTTTCATGGCTCCCAGCTACGCTGGGAGCCATGAAACTTAGAAAAAATTCAAGGAAGAAAGAGGGTAGGCCATATATCATTATATGGTTTTGTGGTTGCTATATTAGTGATTTATAGTGCAGAATATTGCATCATTTTAAGTTTAGACAATCTTACATTTCACTTAATTTCATGTCAAAACATGGTTGTTGAGATTTGATTTTTCATTTGATTTATCAATAGTGGAGCTTCTTGATTAGGGTTGATTTGTCCTAGTTTCTTACTGTACATTCAATTTGAATTCCAGTTCCCACAATTAATATCTGAGTTTACTAGTGGCATTCAAAAGTGATTTGAAATTTGGGTCTTGGATTTGACAATCCCACAATTCCAAAAAATGTAGTAAACTTAATGAAAATGGTTGTTGGATTTGAACACTTTAAATCTGATTCCAGTTAATTCATTTAGTCCATTGGAAATATGTAGTTTGGCTTGAACTTTGCAAAGTGTCTATGAGTTCCCGCATTTTTAAAAATCCAAATAAAAATAAAAAAATTCAATTTAATTAAAAAAGGCTATCCCACAAAAGTGATTCAAAATTTGGACCAAGGACTTGACAAACCCGAATTTTTACGTTCAGGTTCTGAATTTACAGTACCATTTGGCATATGTAAAGTGTATTCACTATTCCATGCTTGGAAGATAGCACATTTTACTTTAATCTTTGTGAATGGCAACCAACAGAGTTTAAACTGTTGGAATGTAACATCCTCCATGTCGGCAATCCCAAAAATCATGTTGGCTTTATTTTTTAAAATTTTATGTGAAACTTTAAAATTAAAATTAAAATTTACTTTTACCATTGAGGAAAATGATTTAAGTCAAAAAATTAATCAACATAGAATAAAAATACAAAAATATTTTTGGAATTGTCGACATGGAGGATGTTGCATTCGGACAGTTTAAATTCTGACGGCTGCCCTCATGAATGATGGTATAAATATAGGTTTAAAATGATTATTTTGGATTGGTCTATAACTTTTTTTATTGAATTATACTCTTAAATGATTGTGTTCTTATTCTTGGTCCATTATATGATTTAGTTACACCAAATGGTGGCTTTGTTGGTCCTCCGCTTCACTCACAGGTCTTTCTCTTGCCAAAGTTGGGGATTGAGATGGATTATTCTCTAATGCAGATCATAAGAAGCTATACGCTCCAAATATTCTAAAACCTTTTCCTCACAAGTGGGAATCATGCTACAGATGGGTTTACAAGTCCGAATCTTTTCCGCTAACAGCTGATGCTTTCTTATAAAACCATTCTAGCTTCAACCCCATTATTTGAATAATAGCCTCAATGCATAACATCTAAGGTAAAAGGGACATGTGTTTGTACAAAATAGATATACATTTGCATTTAATAAGTTTACTTTTTTAGATATAAATGGTTTTAAATTATTATGCTATACTTTAAAAAAGACTAAAAAACCTGATCAAATCATTTAAACTTTACACAAAATTATGTCACTCCACTGAGACTATATTTTTGGACTGAGCAACATATTCTGAGCTAGGAGCACCCATGTTTCCAGTCTGGCTTTAAAAATCACCCAACACATAACAGCCAGCATGTATCCAGAGTGGATCTTACTTAGTTCTATTGCCATTGCCCAGAACTGTAGCCCAAAAGTCATCCTCGCTGAAACTACAGGCTTCTTCTCTAGCGAATGTCCCATGGTGCTTTCCTCCGACTTATCATGGACCGGCAAAGGGAATTTCACCCTTGCCATCAAAAATACAGCATCCCACCTCAAAACATCAGCCAATGAGCTTCTGCAACACCATGTGGGAACCAAACTGGCCAAAATCACCGACCTGAAGCAGGGCTTCACCATTACTCCACCAAAGTACTTCTCGGACAACATTGACTGTTTCCGCTACGAAGTGTGCATCATCAACGCATATTGGCAGAGGGGGTCTCGGTGGGAGATCTCAGAGTTTTCTGAGCCCACTTTAATCAATCTCCACCACAGCAAGCTTTATTCCCACGTCGCAATCCACCACTACTCCGTTCATTACCAGCTGGTCATCTTTGGCCGGAAGCGGATATCCCTCTGGTCCAAAGAGCTCACATGGAATGTCTCATACTCCCTCCAATCCTGGAGACTGCTCTCCAAGTATCCTGAATCTAAGACCCAGGCCCATTCATATGCCATCCCCTCCTACGAGCACCCCGGTTTTGCTTACTCCATCTTGGGATACCAAACCATTCCTGTATAAATTCATCAAAGTCCAACGAACCAATCCCTTATTTGTTTGACAGCTGAATCGAACCATGTGCTATAATTTTATATATTAAAAAAAACGATTGACTAATAATGGATTCTATTTTTAAACGACAATATAATTTTATTATAAATGAAACATATAAGGGATTAAGTTGTACCTTTTACGAACAACAAAAGCAAGCTGTTTTAATATGAATAAAGTTAGCTTTAAAAATAAAGCCAATATCAAAATCCCTTTGCTTTATTAGATGGGCATAGCTCCTCAAAACAAAATTTCAATTGATTGTTGCAACTGAGTTTCCAGACTCGTCTGCCGCCGTATCTAACGACATGGACCAATCTGGTGACAATGTCAAACAGCGGGCACTTTCTCCTAATTAGGAGTGCTACCAATTCAACCTGCTGATCCTTCACAAGTTATTTCTTGGCTCCAATTCTTACATGGAACATGCCACCCCCTTGTGGCCTGGTGACTTTTCCCATATAGTATATTAGTCACAGTATTATATAATAAAACAGGACCTTATTCTTATTATTCCTGTCTTTTCTATTGGACTGTTGTCTTCCCCAATTTAACTACTGAATTCTCATTGGTTCAGTTGTAACAGTGATAGCAGTGGTAGGTTGATGACCTACCTAAAGAGAAAATTCCCCCAATAAAGGACAGAGTATGGGCCGTATGCTACTCCCCATCAAGAAACGTTCCTGTCAATCCCCAAGGGGGACGTCCCCGACGGGTACGTCATCTATCAAGACCAACTGGTGCTTACAAGTGTGTACAACCAACTCTTCCTTGAGCAGTGCAAGACTAGTATCACTCTGCCCCAGTCAGATCTGTTGCAACATGTTGTAAATTGCGCTATTAATGCTGTTTTGATTTGCCCTTCAAATATTGATAGTTGTGAAGATTTATCTGGTTTTGCATTCAAGTTCGGAAATTCCTTGCCTTCTGCAAATGGGTCTGGTTCAATATCCACCCATTCCGGATTATTGTACCTGTCTGTGGTTGATCCTGGTATGACATCATCCCAGCGTGACCCCCTCAGCCACTCTGTCTTCCTATTGAGTGATCTCCGACCATTGTCTACTATTTAAAGTAGAATCTCCATTCCCAATAAAGTTTAAGTTTATCCACATTTGTGTTGGCTTTTATAATCTTCAAGCTTTTCCTGTCCTTTTTGCCAAAAGGACTTTTACATCTTGTTTTCCAGGAAATTAAGGTACATGCCCTTAATTTTGTCCTGAAGGCTAACCCAAGGCTAGCTTTGAACCTCAAATCTTTTGTAATAAAGATTTCCTGCCGTGTCCTCCAGGATGTTGTCCCCTGGAGCCAAACACAACAAAATGGTGCTCACTATAGGGGCTGCAAACCCCTTGGTTACCCCGTTCCCACGCGCATTCTCTGGTCCCTCTCCCTTTGTTTCTGAAGTACCAGATCAATCCAAAGTTTCTAGTCCTCCCCTAGAAGAAGACATTACCAATGCTCCTGCAAATCCTATGGTATTGGTTCTGTCTCCCGGGTCCTTGTGGGCCCCCCTTCCTACTTTCTCTCTCAACTATGAGCAAGCCTGTGCTGCCACCTGCTCCCTTCTTCACTCGGGCACGGTAGCCATCCACTCTATCCCTGGCCTCCGTCCCGGGTACGCCTCCAAAGACCTGTACTCCTTCCTTTTGGACTTTGGTCTCCCTCCCGCGTTGATGAAATCAATGGATACTATTGGCGTGTTGGTTAACCAGTTCATCCAACCTGCCCTAGTCCACCACCAACTTGCTTTGGGATCCCAGAATCAACTGCTAGATGCAGTAGCCTCTGCCGTCTTGAATAACCACGCACAAAATGTGGCCTACCAAGAATGGTCACTTAGTCTCTTTACTTGTATTTCTGACAACCAGCGCAACTTGTTGATGTCATAGAAGTATTTAACCACCTCCCTGAATTCCCTTTGCTCCTTGCTCCCTGGATACATAAAGGATCAACTATGCAAATTGGATGAACATCAGGCAGCCTGGCGTGAGCAAATTGAGGCTTTTCTGCTAAACCATTGGTAGGATTTTGAGACTCTGGTTAGTGAACTAAATCAATTCAGAGAACATATCAACTTGCAACTTGAATTGATAAGAGCTCATGTTGATACTTGGGACTGTCACCTGCAGCATCAATATGGTCTGGATAAGGCTGCTCCAGGCAACACTCTATACCAAGTGCAAACTTATGTGGACAATCAGGTGGCTTCTATTGAGGTGACTCCTCCTGCTCCTCCTATTGGGACCCCTTCTGATTTTGAAACCAAAGTATGGGAGACCATAACCGAGCTCAAGGCTACCACTAGACGTCAAGCTTCTGTGCAACCTCCCTCTCCAGTTGAACCTATGCCTGACCCTTGTATTGCCTTCCTCACTGATCAGGTGTCTACTCTACAAGGTGAAATTGAGTACTTAAGACAGCGCCTCTCTATTTCTGAAGGTTTGTCATCTGAATCTGAAGATGAAGAAGAAGGTGATGTTGTTAATACTCCTGCTCATGACAATCATGGTTGTTGCCCCGGCTTAGAAGGTCAACCCAGGTCTACTGTGCGCGTGCTCTAGATCAACTTGCCAAAGTAACAAATGATGTAGCTGATAGACAAGACGCGTTGGAAAGAGAGGTCCAAAACCTCTCCCGCTTTACAGAGACTCTAAATGGACAAGTTGCCCCATTGGTCACTCAGTCCACCGCCTTGGCTACCCATGTCAATGGGATTGCTGGCACCTTGGCAGTACAACAAATCAAGATTGATGAATTTGGGACTGCTGCCACAACTGCCCAAGACATTAATGGGCAGAATAGCTCTACCTTGGACACAATAGAGGAAAGCCTTCGACTTCTCTGGGCTAGACAACCTACTGCTGAATCTGAGTTTGAGGGCAACCATCACATCAACGTCCTCAACCCTGGTGAGAACAGCCAGTCCTTGTCTTCATCCATCAACCCAAACTATAAGCCAACCTTCAAGCAGATATTCAATCCCAAGACCTCTACCATTGCTGCTTTTCTGATCATTTACGAAACTGTAATGTGTAGGGCTACTGACAAACTCAAGAAGGAACACATTCTTACCTGCCTCCATCCCACTTTCCAGGAAGTTGTGGTCCCTGAGCTCCCTTCTATTGTCACCTGAGAAGATATGAAGCACCTCCTTATTGAAGAGTTTGGAGGAGACCTCAGCTTGGAAGTCAAGAAGGATGCATTTATGCATATCACTTTCAAACCCAAGGAGACCCTGGCTGAGTTTGCAGATTGTTTCTACATTGAAGGCCAACAGTTAATAACTAGCCAACAGCTTACTCCCCGGGAAGCCTAAACAGCTTGTTCAAATGCTTTGAAGGTGAACCAGACTCTATGCCTACACTTTAAGGCATACAAGGCTTTGCTCACTTCCATGAAGAGCATTAAGAAGCTCTTGCAAGACATGTATTTGACCCATGGAGGTATGGTGGGACGTGAAAATAAAGCCAGCAATGCTGGGATCACCTCTTGTACGCCGCACATTATGACTCTGGGCACTAGTGGACAGGCTAAAAGACAGGGCTGTCATAACTGTGGCCAGATTGGACAACACTTGAGCATCTGCACTAATCCTTGAGTGGAAGGTTGCAATCCCAAGGAGCAGGCGGGAAAAGAGAGGTCAGCTTAGAAACAGAGATACTCTCTGCTGACCAATCTCCCCCATCTCCCCCTGATCCTCCGTCTGATGAGGAAGCTCCCTCTTCCTCTGGCCCAACTATCCTTCATCTGTTCCACAACCTCTCCAGTGATTCAGAGCCTGATGATTCTGATAGTGAAGACTCTGATAGTTATGGCTACTCCGTCCTGGCTGTTCCAGAAACTATCTTGGTACCATACAAGCTTTGCTCTGGGAAGGCTACCACCACTTCCTAGGTACCTCCAAGTGAAGCTAAGTCCATGGTGGCTCGCCCTTACCTAGCTCAAGCCCATCAACCTCCTGTCTTGGTTGACTCCTCTGAAGAAGCAGCAGAGTTAGCCAAAGCTCTTTTCCACAACATAACCGTGTCTCTTCCACTACAGACTGTGTATAAGGAAATCCCTGCACTACAGTGTATGCTGGCCAAATGGGAAAAAGAGCTAGAGGCTGCGCAAGACGTGTTGGCAGTCTTGCCTCCCTTTGGGAAAGATACAACCCATGTGGAAGTATCAATCCAAAAGGTCAAGATCAAGGCCATCTTGGACACAGGTTCCCCTGTCAACGTGGTTTTGTCCAAGCTAATGAAGAAACTTAAGTTGGCCCCTGACCTCAACTATACGCAGTTGTATGGCACAGCTGGTATGGCACAAATGCAGGCCATTGTTGCCTACTCCGCTCTGCTCATGAGGTTTGGGAAACTCCTCATTGATTCCCCCACTGTAGTACTTGAGAACAAAAGCTATGACCTCTTGATTGGTACTCAATTCCTCTGAGAATATAACAGGATTGTAAACTTACAAGATGTATACCTTTTGCTCTTGGGATATGAGGTTCCTTTGATTTTTGAGGAACCTCCACGCCTTCCAGGAAAATGTCTTAAAACTTGAGTGCTTGAGTACCCTACGGGTATCTTCTCATTCAAGTATAGGACTCATTCCTCCAACATGTGTACCCCTCCTCCTTTCTGCCCTGCGGAAGAAGGGGTACCTCTGCTAGCGCCAGCCGCTATCACCATCCCCTGGGCTCTCAAGTGGTGATTGACTCCCAGATTTCTTATGAACTGCCTGAAAAGTCCTTCTTGGAGCTTTATTCACCTGAATCCTTAAGTTGTACCAAGCCCCACCTATGTCTGGGGATTTTGGACCAAACTCACAAAGAACCTGTGCAATTACTGCTTGCTAATCTGACAGCCCTGCCCATGCAAGTAACCAGAGGTCAGGTTGTAGGTCATGGTTGAATACTTGGAGCAGAACAAGTATCCTCCCTTTACCCCTTTAGAACTTTCAGTCATTTCAACCTACCTGAAGATGACCCACAGGTTCTCTCCTTGTTCACTGCTGCTGATTTCCCCCAATTGTCTCCTGTTCAACAAAAGGACGTGTTGGACCTACTCAATCAGTTCAGTGACATCTTTGCCTCTGGACCTACAGACTATGGCCTAGCTAAGGGAGTCATCCATCAGATTGATACTGGGGATGTGCCCCCTTTTTGTGCTAAACCATACTGCCGTAGTAGGGTGGAAGATGCTCAGGTGTCTAAAGAGCTCAAGCAACTTCTGGACGCTGGGTTACTGGCTCCTTCCCAAAGTCCTTGGGCTTCCCCGTCACTGATCCTCAAGAAGAAAGATGGGGGACACCACATTGTAATGGATTATTGCCGCCTGAACTCTCTCACTAAGAAAGATTCATACCCCTTGCACAGAATTGACAATACTCTCAGACAGCTGGGTGGTTCCAAGTTTTTCTCTGCAATGGATCTAGCTTCAAGATACTGGCAGGTCAACCTATCACCTGAAGATTGAGAAAAAGCTGCACTCATTACGTCAGAGGGTCTCTTTGAACCCACTCATATGCCCCAGGTATTATGCAATGCCCCTGTCACATTTCAGCGGGCTATGGACTCCATCTTACAAGACCTAAAACTCTCTTGTGTCCTTGTGTACCTTGATGATATTAATGTATTCAGCGCTACCTTTACTGACCACTTGGAGCATCTCAAGACTGTCTTCATTAAGATTTATGAGGCTGGCTTGAAACTCAAACCATCCAAGTGCTCCTTCTTCAAGGAACGTCTTGAGTTCCTAGGACATGAAGTCACTCAGACTGGAATCCGCCCCATGAATAACAAGGTGGAAGCCATTGACAAGATGCTACCTCCCACAAATCTTTGAGAGGTACAAGTATTCCTTGGTATGATGGGCTACTACCAACAATTCATCCCCAACTTTGCTGAACTGAGCAAACCCCTTGTCCAACTGCTTTGCAACGTCCCCTTTGAGTGGACTGACAGCCAACAACAAGCATTTGTAGAGCTGAAGGCCAAGCTCAAGGAGGCTCCTATCTTATTCTATCCGGATTATGATAAAGAGTTCATCTTGTATACTGATGCTAGTGGAGTAGCTGTGGGTGCTATCCTGGCCCAACTTGACAATGAAGGTGTAGATTGACCTGTAGCCTACTCATTGAGGGTCCTCAATAAGCACAAAAAGAACTACAGTGTTACTGAGAAGGAATGTTTGGCTGTACTGCATGCTGTGAAACAGTTTTGGAATTAAATCTATTGAACCCACTTCACAGTAGTCACCAATCACTCCTCTCTCAAGTGGTTACAACAGCTAAAAGAACCTGAAGGTCGGTTAGCACATTGGGCTCTACGTCTGCAAGGGTATGATTTCACTGTGGTACACCGTCCTGGGGCCCAACATCTGAACGCTGATGGCCTGTCAAGGATGCCAATCCTGGCTATCCACCCTGCTGATGCTGATCAACTATATGAGCTAATAGGGTATCTTTACTCTTGGACCACTGAGCCCAAAGATATCTGCCTAGCTCTACAGACCCTATCCAAGGACACCATAATTTGTGATAAACAACTCTTCAAGAAGGTTAACAATGCCTACCTACCTTACGTTTGCCCTAGTATGAGGATAGCTATCATCCTCCAGGCTCACGTTGATACTGGCCATGGAGGTATATCCAAGACTCATGACTGGTTGTGCAAAAACTTCTACTGGGAAAACATGCACCTCTTGATCCCTGATGACCTTGCCTCCTGCCATTCTTGTCAACTCCAATGTCCTTGTCCTTCCCAACACCAGTTTCAACTCATCCCTCCAAAGCATGCCTTCCATACGGTGAGTATTGATGCTGTTGGGCCCTTCCCCCATTCTATATTGGGATGTAGGTTTATCCTGGTTGCTATAGACCACTTTAGAAAATGGGTTGAAACCAGAGCAACTAAAGATATAACGGCTAGGACCATGGCTACTTTCTTGCTGCAAGACATCTATTGACATGGCTGCCTCAAGTCCTGCTCTCTGACAATGGTACCAACTTTAATGCTTGCCTCATCACCTCTTTTGTTGAAGCTATGGGGACTCATCAGTCATTCTCTGCGCCATATAATCCCTCCACTAATGGAACTGTCAAACGTGCCAACTCCACCCTAGTATCCATTATGAGAAAACTCACGCTCTCTGACACTGCCAATTGGGACTTGTTCCTCCCTGCTGCTCTCTTTGCCTACTGCCTTAGTAGACATTGGGTGACTGGTCAATCCCCTTTTGCCATGCTTTATGAACATGAGGCCACTACCCCCTCAATCTTGGGACCTCCTCTGATAGAGTATGATACATCTGCAAATCCTGAGACCCATGTGAAAGACCTGACCAACTGTATCATTGACATCCAGGCAACCAACTACTCCACTGTTTATAAGGTTAAGGCTTTGGAGCTCTCTCCGTCCAATGCTTCTAGAGCCCCCCTCCCAAATACCAGATAGGCAATCTAGTTCTCTACTACCAGAATTGTACAGGTGGTAGAGCCCACAAGCTGGATTCCCTCTGGGTTGAGCCCTGTGAGGTTACCTTCAAGAAGAGTTTCAAGTACACTGTGAAGCTACTATTGTCTGGCCGTCCCTTTGCCTGCGTCCACTCTAAATTCCTTTGAAAGTATCAACTCCCTCTGTCCAATCTTGAGGGGAAAGATGTCGTAAATTGAACTATTAATGCTATTTTGATTTGCCCTTCAAATATTGATAGTTGCAAAGATTTATCTGGTTTCACATTCAAGTTTGGAAATTCTTTGCCTTCCGCAAATAGGTCTGGTTCAATATCCACCCATTCCAGATTATTGTACCTGTCTGTGGTTGATCCTGGTATGACCTCATCCCAGTGTGACCCCCTCAGCCACTCTGTCTTCCTATTGAGTGATCTATGACCATTGTCTACTATTTAAAGTAGAATCTCCATTCCCAAAAAAGTTTAAGTTTATCCACATTTGCATTGGCTTTTATAATCTTTAAGCTTTTCATGTCCTTTTTGCCAAAAGGACTTTTACATCTTGTTTTCCAGGAAATTAAGGTATGTGCCCTTAATTTTGCCCTTAAAGCTAACCCAAGGCTAGCTTCAAACCTCAAATCTTTTGTAATAAAGATTTCCTGCTGTGTCCTTCAGGATGTTGTCCCCTGGAGCCAAACGCAACAGGAACACTAAGAAGCTTCACCACAATTGCTTGTGCCCCTGCTGCGCCATTCCCACACAAATATTGTTTGTGTGGACCCTCCCAGGTCTTTCAAAAACTCTGATCCTGGTGTCTGACAACAAGCAGGGGGTGTTGCAACCAAGTTTCCAGACTTGTCTGCCAACATATCTTACAATACACAAGGGGCGCTTGATGAGCTGCCCCTTGACGTATCTAACAACATGGACCAATCTGGTGGTAATGTCAAACAGCGGGCACTTTCTTCTAATCAAGAGCGCTACCAATTCAACCTGCTGATCCCGCACAAGTTATTCCTTGGCTCCAATCCTTACATGGAACATGCTACCATGCCACCCCCTTGTGGCCCGGTGGCTTTCCCCATATAGTATATTAATCACAGTATTCTATAATAAAACAGGACTGTGACCGTACTACAGTCACATTGGGCTGTGGTTTCACAAAGAGGTTGAATTGTGATAAATTTCTTAGGTTGAAATTCAAAACAATAGGATTGGCCTTGGAGAGACTTTCCAGTGTAGCAATAATACACAGGAATCAATTAGGCTGTAATAATTGAGGGCTGAAATAAATAATCTGAGCAATTCAGATTATGAGACTAGGTGTCTCAAACCGTCTAATTAACCATGGAGGTTAATTGATACCCAGGAATCAATTAGGCTGTACTAATTGAGGGCTGAAATGAATAATCTGAGCAATTTAGATTACAACACTAGGTGTCTCAAACCGTCTAATTAACCATGGAGGTTAATTGATACCCAGGAATCAATTGGGCTGTACTAATTGAGGGCCAAAATGAATATTCTGAACAATTCAGAATATTGAGACTAGGTGTCTCAAACTGACCAATTAACCATGGAGGTTAATTGATACCCAGGAATCAATTAGGCTGAACTAATTGAGGGCTGAAATAAATAATCTGAGCAATTCAGATTATGAGACTAGGTGTCTCAAACCGTCTAATTAACCATGGAGGTTAATTGATACCCAGGAATCAATTGGGCTGTACTAATTGAGGGCTGAAATGAATAATCTGAGCAATTCAGATTATGAAACTAGGTGTCTCAAACTGTCTAATTAACCATGGAGGTTAATTGATACCCAGGAATCAATTAGGCTGTACTAATTGAGGGCTGAAATGAATAATCTGAGCAATTCAGATTATGAGACTAGTTGTCTCAAACTGTCTAATTAACCATGGAGGTTAATTGATACCCAGGAATCAATTAGGCTGTACTAATTGAGGGCTGATATGAATAATCTGAGCAATTTAGATTACAACACTAGGTGTCTCAAACCGTCTAATTAACCATGGAGGTTAATTGATACCCAGGAATCAATTGGGCTGTACTAATTGAGGGCCAAAATGAATATTCTGAACAATTCAAAATATTGAGACTAGGTGTCTCAAACTGACCAATTAACCATGGAGGTTGATTAATACTTAGGGTAAAAAAGAAAGAAACCCCTGATAGAGATTTGAACCTTGACCTCATTTATTTGAGCAATAAGTTTATGTCAAGCTTATCCCCAGGTCCGGACACCATACCAGTAGATGTATACTTTTTTTAGGGGGAACACAGGTTTATTAGGGTTCAGAGACGGCGTTTAAAAGGAAACGTGGCTGTGGGGGGAGGGAAGTGAGGGATATCAGAGGAAGGGGTAGCTGTCTGCAGGCCCTCTGTGTGCCTGTCTTTTCATTGTATGACTCCCTCAACTATGAGGTGGGATGAGTCAACAATGGTGTTCATAAGTTTCCTGTTACCAGGAATTGTGTGGCCAAATTTTCTGTACAGATCATAGTATTGTCCATTAGGGAGCGGAATTTCTCCTTCATGAATGACACCAGGTTAGGCCCATTGTCAAAGATTACATCTATAGGTTAGTGTGGATGGTCCACAGTGCAAGATGATAAACAACTGCTCAAAATACTGGGGGTTCCCGCTTTAGACTCCTCATGAAGAAGATGTCAAACTTTGGTTGGAAATGAACAGAGAGGTTCAGCATGTGGGCAACTTCTGTCCAGAACCGCAAAACAACTATGCAACCAAAGAATTTGTGCTCCAGATTGTCATCTTTGAATGGGCAAAGCCCACACTGGCAAATTGGGTGATCCACTGGGAATGTTGACTCACTCCAGAAGGCCTTGTTAAACAGTCTCCAAGTCAGAGTCTGTGCACCAGTTGTCACCATTGGTACCCGTGTCAGGGTAGCCATTTCTTTGGGGGTGATTGTGACCAGTCTGCTGGCTTCTAACCACTTGCAAACCATCTTGGGGTATACTGGCTTGGGCTTTGGGACTTGTACAGCTTTCTTCCCACACTTGGAAACCACAGTTTTCCAGCAGGTGACAATGCTCTTCATATCCAGATTTTAATTGATCTGTCTGTTTCTGTCTGCCAGATGCAAGCCCTTTAGGTCTCAATTCTGTGGACCAGCAGGATCAAGATTCTTAGAGATTACCATTCATTGACTTGCATTACTGCCAAGCAGCAGCGCCAGTACTCCAGAGTGTCTTTGGGGTGTGTGAATCTCTTTCTCTTCAAGAACCATTGTCTTAGACCAAATGTCAAAGGGTTGGGTATCTGGATAGCCCGCGCCCAGTTAACTGCTCTGCTCGCTGCTAGTTAGTAAGTATGGGCTGCTAGTAGTTCCCTTAGTACTTTTTCCCACATCCTTTTGCAATGATGGACATAATCTATCAGACCCAGTCCTCCTGCTGACCTGGGAAGAGAGACCACTGACATTTTTATGGGGACATACTGGGAGTACCCCACAAGAAGTTGTGGATCATGGCTGATACCTTATTCTCAAAGGCTTTAGAGAAGGGTACAATGTGTGCTACATATCACATCTTGGAGAACACAAAGATGTTGAGGGAAGTAACCTGTCCAATTACATTGAACCAGAAATGACACCACCCGTTGATCTTGTTTGCAATAGTCTTGAGAAAAATATGTTCATTGGTCTGAAGATCAATATCCATAGAGTTGAACCACACTCCCAAGTGTCTAAAGGCTTCACAGGCTGGGATAGGCGTGAGGCCATGTGGTGGTGCAAAGTTTGGCACACCTATTTTAACCAGTGTTGTCTTCTCAATGTTAACCTTTGTGTTGGATGCCCTTTGATAGATCTTCAGAAGGATTGTCAGCTTTTGTGAGTCCTCCTTTGTGGTCAGGCCCACAATGGTGTCATCTGCAAAGGCAGCCATACGGAGCGCCTTCTGACTAGGATGAGTGAAGCCTCTCAGCCTAGCGTTTCCAGCTGCCAAGAAAAAATTTGCTGCAAAATTGAACAGGATGAGAGACAGAGGATCCCCTTGTCTCAATCCCTGACAAATTTTAATGTTCTCAGTCAGGTCATAATTGACAATAACACACGCCTGAAGGTTCAGGTACAGCATCTTTATCCAACAGATCCATTCCTCTGGCAGGTTTACAGCCCGCATACTAGCATAGAGATATGACCACAACACACAATCATATGTCTTCTCCATGTCCAGAAATAGCAGGTAGCCCTTATTTTATTTAACCCTATTCTGGAGGGTATTTTGAACCATGTGAATATTATCCCAGATGGAACAGCCCCAAACAAAGCCAAAATGCATTGGGTGTAAGATCACATCTGCAATCTTCATGATTCTGTTAGACAGAATCCAGGTCAGCAGTTTGTAATCCTCATTAGAAAAAGAAATTGGTCTCCTGTTCTTAACATTGCTCCTATGACCCTTATTCTTGAAGAGGAGGCAAATTGACACCTCATTCCCCTTAGGAAATTGGGTGGCTGAGGAAAGGACATAGTTGAAGAGTCTAGTCAGATGGGGTGCTATCAGATTTCTAATAGGCTTATACACATCTGCTGGAATACAGTCTGGACCTGGTGTTTTGCCATTTGGAGACTCTTTAATGGCTGCAAGAGTCTCCTTCAGTGTGATGTCTGCTGTCAGAGGTCCACGCATTGCCGGGGGACATTGTGTGAGCTCTGGACCAGCCTCTGTCATTAGTGAAGAGAGGGCATCCTTATCCACATCTGCATGAGCATACAGACTGGAGTAGAACTCCTGTATCTTCTGCTTAATCACAGACTTGTCTTTAGATTTCATACCACACCCTGTATCAATCTCATTGAAAGGAGATCCTCTCTGACGTTGAGCAAGGCTACATAGTCCGTCCTTTGTAGATGTACCAAAGCTACATTGGAATTTGTATGTTGCGTTGGTCCGACAGCGCTTCTCAATGGTCATCTGCAGCTTTTTGATCTGGCAATGAAGAGTGTTGAACTTCAGAATGTCCTTCTTGGCCATTTCCTTATATTCTTTCTCCAAAGCATACAGTGTTGTGAGCCCATTGTTCCTCTGCCTCCTCTGAAAGGAGATGGTGGATGATCAAATTTCCCTTTTGATGCCCAACCATGTGTCACTGGGTGATTGCACTGGGCCCATCTGGGGGGGAGGTCATTGCCAGGATGGCTCTCTCAATCATCTTCTTCCACTTGTGGTTACAAAACGTGGACGGCTGTATGACCCACTGTTGGGTAGTACATTGGGTGACACCAGAGTCCCAATCAATGTACACAATATGATGGTCCAAGATATAATCTACCTGAACCTGGGATCCAGTAAATTCCTCTGAGATATCTCCAGAGATTAAGATATGGTCCAGTCTGGTGCCTGAAACCAGAAACCCGTCCACATAACCCCACCTTGTCAGCTGGGTGAGGTCCAGGCCCTCATTGGCAATAGTCTCAACTACCCCTTGTGTTTCCAGAAACCCCTCCATCAGGTGCGCAGAGGAATGACGTCGCTGACAACATGGGTAAGTATCTCTTTGGTTATTGGTGTATGTGTTGAAGTCCCCACCATAAAGAGTACGGTCAGGGAGGTCAAGTGACAACAGGATCTGCCATCCTTCTCTACTTCCCTGGGTTCCACCAGGTTCCAGGTATACACCAACAACTGTGAGTGTCTTATCATTCCTAACATCTCTGACTTTTGTCACTAGAATTTGGCCATCTAGGTGCATAGACATAAAGCTGATGGCAATGTTGTCTCTCAGGACCACAATTGCTACAGGATCCGTCCAGAGTCCATTCAGTTTACTCTCTCTTGACCACGTGTGTGCTGCCAGGTCTGGTGAGAAGTCTGGTTTGGTTGTAAGTTGGTGAGCCTGGATTTCTGTCATGATCACCAGGTCAATATTATTATTTGTTTTTATATAGTGTAGTTTCTCCCGCCTCAATTTCAACGTTGCAATCCCCCTCACATTGATAGTCGCAATCCTCATAACTGGTTGTCTGACCCACAGGTATGAGGCGCTGCATCAGCGGGGGGTTTTGTTGATTGGGGAGGTTAGGGGATGGATCAGCAATGGTGGAGGACTCCAGGTTCCACTTGCTCTTAGCAAGGAAGGGGCCTGGGGCCATCTTAGCTGAGGCCTTAGCTTCAATCATCTCTGCAGGACTAAAGTCCTGTTCCATGTCATCTACATCCATGGGCACAGCACAAGGGGTTCTCTTGGGGGGTTTGCTGGTTGGGTTAGGGCTCACAGAAGGCTTGCTAGTTGGCTTAGAGTTCACAGTGGGCTTGGGTTCACTAGGGGGTTGGGTCTAGCAGTCTTGCCCCTCTTGGGTTTCTGGTTCCACTTAGCCTCTGCTTCCTTCTTCCACTCATCATGTGGTTTCCGGATATGGGAGTCCTGCTGAGGGAGCTCAACCTCAGACGGGGCTGTGGGATCACAGAAAGGTACTGTGATCTCATTATCAAACCTGGATGCCACATCAGCCCGGGCTTTAGCATGACTCTGAGCCAGCATACCTCTGGTGGCCAGAAGTTCATGGGGATGAGAGAAACTAGGGGGTATCCACGCCACCAGATTTGGGCAAAGAAAGGTACAATTCTTAATTCTTGTCACCCCATCCTCAGGTTCATAGATAATGTCCTGGTAGTAAGCATTCTGTCTGTAGTGACAGTGGATGAGTGTGTGACCTAAACCGTAGCAGAACCAGCACACCTGTTTCTCCCCTTCCACTTCAACTGCAATCACCTTGGGGTTTTCAGGGATACAAATGAAGCGTGGAATAGAATTTTTTTCCTGAACCGTGGAGAGGGGTCCAGAAGAGCATGGATTGTAGTGGGTACAAAATTAGATGGCAATATATCTGCGCATTCAGTGTGTCATGCCACAATTCACCCATAGTAGCTAAGACTAGTCTTGATAGCATCTTGCACCCATGCGCTATCTTCACATTCAGTTGGCACATTGGTGAAAGATATCCACTTGGTGCGCTTGTTGATGAAGGAGGTCCTCTCCAGTTGGATGTTCCCACCCTTGTAACTAATGCCCTTCTTTTCTGCCGTGTCTCTAGACTTGGCATCAGGAAACCCTACGTCCAAGTAGTTCTGATTAATAGCATAGTGGAACCGCAGCTGGGCATTTGGGAACTCATTCTCAAAGAATGTCTTGATGGCCTGGATATAACCTTCATGATCACTCTTGGGCAATTCATGTAACAAGAGGCAGATTACATTGTTTATTACAGACTTGGGCGCCATACAATCCATAGCAGGGCCATTGAGTTTTTCTCAAACATACTCTTCAAAGGGCATGTCGCCCTTCCATGCTCCCTTGGTGTTGCACAAGGAGCTGTAGGTGAGCCCTTCCTGCTGGGCCTGACTCTTATGCTTGGGAGGACTAGCATGAACCAGAGGTACCTTCTGGCAGATCCAGTAGACTGCCTCATTAGTGGTATATTCTGCCTTGACCCATTCAGACAGCTTGCTGGGTTCAATGTTTTGACCATGGAACTTGGTCGCATGAGCCAAGTCAACCCCCATGTTGGTCCAGGCCTTGGCCATGGGCCAGTCGATATCCTTGGCTAACCAGTCAGCTGCTTCATCTGGGGCAAATTCTTCCTGGATAAAGGTGGTCACCTCCTGAAAGCTCCAGCCTCTTGCTACGCACCAGGTCTGCAGGTCAATGGGGCTCCACTTCTCATTCTTAAAAATAAGGCCACCTTAGTGTCCACCTCATTATCAATCCATTCTGCAGCTTTCCCAGCTGTCATGCCTGTAGAGAATAATTCAAATGCAAGGTCTGGGGAGGCAGAAGCCTGGATCCATTCCTTGATGTCTTTTGCTGTAAACCTCTCTAATGTCCATTCTCTGGCCATCTTGGGGTTGACTTGGTCCAAGCAGAGTAGGTCAGCGTCTTCCAGGCTGAACCCTGCTTAGGCCAGGCTATGGCTGCCTCCGCATTAAATGTATTCATAAACCACTCTGCAGCGCAAAGGTATCCAAACCCAGCTGTCTTCCACGTCAGTCAGGTTTTGAGGGAAAACTTACCCATATTTAAGTGTGATGTCTTACTATGAGTACTTGCATCTACGCCTGACTGTGTTCAAGCCAGGGCTTCATCAATCAAAATTTGCTGACTTTCCCAGTACCGCATTATAGTGGCCAGGTATCTGGAGTCCTTCCACTTACACACTCTTTCATACAGAATAGAGGTGAAAGGTCCTCACTCAAGATATGACTTAGGTAACCAACCAGCATTAGACATATGCACTGCTTGGATGCAGTCCAATCCTTTGGATGCCCACGCTTGCGCTTCAAGCAGGGTAAAGTTAGTCTTAGCCCAGGTTCCACAGTCCACTGGGGTCCAGCTGTACTTAGCCCATTCTCTAGCATTCTCCAAAGTGATGTTGGCTTTAGCCCATGCCCAGGCTGTAGCATCCAGGAATACCGCAAAATAATTTTTGGCTTCAGTCGGGGAAAGTCCAAGCTCCATGATTGCGGCTGCATGATCTCCAGGCACACCTGACTTAATGAATTCAATAATCTCAGTAGCTGGATATTTACTCATCAGCCAAGGTTCAGCTTGGTCAAATGGTACTTGGAATCTAACAATGTATGCAATGGAGTCAAAAGCAACACAGTATTGACCCATGCCATTGCCTCATCTCTTGGTACCTGATGTTTACAGAAAATGATTGCAGCATCAACGTTTACACCGGCACAGTACCATTTGGTGGCTGCATCTACTGAAAATTGGTACTTTAGCCACTGTTTTGCTTGAACAAGAGAAAAATTTAAACTGCACCATTTCAATATATCCTGTAGGTGGATAACTTCATCTTCCCACTCTTGTGCAGTGGTACTATCAATATTGTAAAGGGATAATAATTCCTGAACTAATTTCTGTCAGCCCAGAATTTCTTTCTTTTGCTTAGGAGATAGATTGGCTTCCAGAGTGTGTAGATCATTTTTTTCAGCATTCTCCAGCCAATCAGGGCCGTCCATTTCACCCCCTGGACCCACTGCCACGTCAGTGGCAATGATTTCATTGTTGCTATGGGACTCCCCGCTCTTGCTCAAGTCACAACTGGCCTGATTGTCGTCCCAGGCGTCAGAAACAACTGCCTGCAAGCCAGGCTTCACGTATGGCGCTTTTGCTGCCCCGTGCTTGCCCCGGCTCTTCTTCTTTCCTCTCCCAGTGTCTTCACGCATGTGCAGACCCGTTGTATTTTTTTCAAATATTGATACCTTAGCTTTGACGCTGTTTGAGTTCACTTTTTTAAATTTGAATCAAATTTAAAAGTGATGCTTAGTGGAGAGAGTTTTTTACCAGTAGATGTATACAAGCACTTGTCTGATATACTATGCAATGAATTAGTAAACCTATTTAATTATTGTCTTGAGAACAATTCACAGATCTCAGGAGGTAATCTGGTAAACATATGCCTCTTTTTCAAAAAGGGAGACCAAAAGAACCTTAAGAATTGGAGACCAATCAGCTTATTCAACGCTGACTATAAGCTCCTCACACGCATTCTATCCAACAGGCTTATGAAGCTAGCCCCCAAGCTAATCCAAAGGTATCAGAAAGGATTCATTAAACCCAGGTCCATCTGGGAAAACATAGAACAGGTGCACAATGTACTGGAACAACCTGGAATGAAACAAGAAAAAATCCTCATGTTTTTGGACATGGAAAAAGCGTACAATAGAATTGATTGGGCCTTCCTCAAAGATGCGCTCAGACTGGTAGGAATTCTGGAAGCATTTAATACCTGGATTACTACATTATACAAAGATCTTGTAGCACAAATCATCTTGAATGGGGAACTTACTATCCCGTAATAGTTAAACAGGGACTGAGACAAGGAGACCCCATGTCACCTATTTTATTTAACTTTGCATCCAACGTCATTCTAGCCGCAGCAGAACAATCAATGGAAGGGATTAAACACCCAGGCCAGGAACCACTGAGGGCTATTGCATTTGCGGATGAAACAGTGTTTGGCCTAGCATCCTCACAAGACAGAACAGCCTTCAAAATAGTAATTGACTTATATGAAAAAGCATCAAACGCGAGGTTTAATACTGACAAAACAATTGTGATAAAAATTGGCTCCAGCCAGCTGACCCCCCCCCCCCCGGAGAAATATACAATGGACGCAGCTGACACAGTGTTTTGCCACTTGGACGTGCTCTTCTCTAAAGATGGCCTAGCCCTGCCAGAGAATGAGGCTAAGATTCTAGCTGATCTGGTAAATTGAATAGGAAAATGGAAACACAAACTTCTAAACATGGAAACCCAGATACAGGCTCTAAATGTTTTTATTTACTCTAAACTTTGGTACCTTGCACACCTAATACCCTTTTTGAAATCTTTTGAAAAGAAGGTAGACTCCCTTACCAAATCCTTCTTATGGGGAAAAGAAACAGCTGTACCCATCAAGCTGGAATATTTACAAGCCCCAAAAAAGGCAGGCAGTATGGGCCTACTGGCCGTCGCAGATAAAGCCAGGCAAATCTGGTCAAAGGGTTTTCTTGCAGCAAATGAAGCTGAATCCCCGTCTCCAGCCTTGGGATGAGCTGCAAACTGAATAGCATCAATTAAGTCTAAAACCCCTTTTACCACTAATTCATTAAAAATATAGATGTTGACCCACCCGGGGCTACAAGCAAATAGAGAGTCATTGGCCTTCTGGGAGGAATCATGGAGAGCAACAAAGCGCTCTCAATGGAGAGTTGAAGAAGTCACTCCATCAGAAGAAATTGATGAACAAGTGAGAAAGCTAAAGATGGAGATGGAAGTAGCAGAAGAACATCAAAGGAATAAAATTAGAACCAAGATTTTCAACCTGACATTCCCTACCTATTGGCGCAACATTCAAACCAACTCAAAGAATTTTGAATCAATCTGGAAGAGATGCCTGCAAATGGAACACCCAAAATTAATCAGAACCTGGTCTGGAGAAGGCAGAGATATTGCAATCCCGCTCAAGGACCTGGTACATTTGATGAACTCCCGTTTAGTAGGAGCATCCCAGCGGGCCACCACATGGCGCGTAATGAACCGAGCCTACAGGACCAACAAACAATGTGGTCCTTCTTACCCGTACAGAGGATGCAATCTGTGTGGCTTTGCAACTGCGGGGATTACCCATAGATACTTTATATGTCCAAAAAGCGGGCAATTTGGAAAGAGGTCTACAAAAGCCTGGATATCCCCCAATCAATGTGGACCCACCCAGGACAAGATCTATTCTTTCACAACTCCCTCCCAACTGTCCCCCCTCAACTTAGAGCCATATTGTTTCACGAGACAATTTGGCAGATCCACTTGATGCAGAAAGCAAAGGTGATTAAGAACAGGGACAGTACGGCCTTACTGTCATGCTTGGGGTTCAAAGCCCAGGTAGACAAGACTCTAGAGAGGATCTCAAAATTTGGGAAGCTCATACCTGGGGGGGAAAACATATTGCAAACTTGACCACACAAAGTAGCAAACTGTTCCATGACTATGAGACAGGCTAACTGGCTTTTAGCTGGTCTCTGGCTCTTAATTCTTACCAAGAATGAGCTGTATTTTCAACGGGCGCTCCCAGACAGATACCCCCAACCTACCCTAATAAAGTAATTTGATTGGTTTTAAAAAAGTTTAGTCAAGCTTAACAAGTACGCCAAGTGAAGTTGTGAACATGGTGGTTTGAGTTAGTAATTATATGTTGTATAATAGCTGACTCAATCCAGTATCAAATCTAAGGCTATCTGCCATATAACATATGGTTATTACTATATGGACTAGTAATAATATGGCATATAATAGGCACTTATACGGCGTATAAGTTTATAAAAGTGATTATATGGTGTGCAATTAGTCTGATTAATTCACAATGACACATGGTCTTTGGTGTGAATTAATTAAATGCAAAAGTTAATTAAGTTAATTGATAGGTTCAATTAACAGAAGAAAATTGTCTAAATACAGGAAATGATGCCTGGGTATTTATAATTGATCAGCTGGTTCCCAGTTGAAACACCAATAACCTGGATCTGGAATATGTGATTCCACAGGGTATAGGCGCTGGAAGCTTGAAATGCTTCAATCCAAAACAAGACATTCCACTGTAAAGAGTCAGGTGATTCTAAAATGATTTGGGCACCTTCTCATAGGTTGAGAAGTGTGAAGATCTTTTAGGTAAAGATCTGGATCTGGAATGTGTAGATTTCACCGGGATTTGGCGCTGGGAGCTTAGAAAGTTCCATGCTAAATCAACACATTTCCACAGAAGGAATCAGGTGATTCTGAAATGTATTAGGGCACGTTCTTATAGGTTAAGAGTGTGAAGATCTTTTTGGTAAAGATCTGGATTAGATAACGCCGTTATTTCATAAACCATGTGATAGAAATCCAGGTGTGATTCCGTAACTGGAGGTGTTTTTAGATGAATGTGCCCCAATTGGTATATAATGAAAACATGATAATAATTAATAAAGGATGATGCTATGTGTGACAATGGTTGCTTTCCCCTCAATCTTTTTATGTTTTATGTTTTTGGCTTTTAACTGAAATAAGACTACCATGGAATGAAAGAGATGGTCTGCAGCTAAGACTATGGGAAGAAAAAATGTGGAAATGATCAACAGATGACAACAAGTTTAACGCCAAGATTGCTTTCCTGGAATCCAAGCTCATCAATTTTACATAAAGGATTCCCCAACAAACTGTAAAGAAGTCAGACTGGGATAATGAAAAAGCAAGCATGAATTTCCTGGATTCATCACAAGGACCTTATTCTTATTATTCCTGTTCTTTCTATTGGACAGTTGTCTTCCCCAATTCTAATACTGAATCCTCATTGGTTAAGTTGCAACATGATGGCATCTAAATTACTCCAGCTCAATTTTAATATACCCACTTCAACCCTAACACTGGTTACTGATAAACCACATCCCAAAATTATAATATCATTGTCAGCATTTTATAATGTATTTGTGTTTTAAAATTATAATAATGATGTCATATTCAGAATTAAGATCATTATAAAAGAGATTAAAATTGAAGTGAGTATCAATTCTACAGCACCTCTTTCCTTGTCTGTAAATAATAGGTAAGATTATATGATTCAACAGCATGAAACCAGAACTTCATTATGATATCCACCCCTGGATTACCAGTATTGCAATTACACACCAGTCTCATGGCTATCTCTCAAACTACCCCATATTCCTCAAATTTATCTGTTAAACAATAGTATGTGAATTGATATATTACTCAATAATCAACACAAATATATTTATAAAATCCTAATATTATCTCTTTCATTCAACTTGGCAATTATCCTGACTTTACTCAGAATCACTATCCAGATCAGGCCAACCCAGATCATCACAACCTCCTTATTTTCAAACATACACATCTTGGAAACCCCCACCTTTAAAGTGTTATCTTAAAATGAACTTACATATTACAACAAAAGTCAAAAACATAATTTAGGGTAATAATCCTGGATCAAACATTGCCCAAAGAATTCAAATCTGCAATAAAAACTAGGCTAATGTTTCAACATCTATGATTACTCCCTCTCAAAAAAGTAATTCTATGAGTAAATCCCTGAATGATTCCCTTACTAATCATTAAGTTGGTGACACTCTTAGCAATTTCCCATCTATTACATGGATCAAACCTTTCAAGTCCTAAGCAGAACACTACTTGGACAAGCCTCATGACCGCCATGACTTACATGGACAGTATGTGACTTCTCATGATACTATATAATACTCTAAACTCATATCCAATCAAATAATCAGTATCTTCTTAATTTCCCCCTTTATCTTGTTTATTATACTTCTCAGAAGTATATAATTGAGACTGTTGTAACTGTGCTGTTTTAGCAAATTTACAAGAAGGAAAATATTTAGAAACTAGATAATATTCTTTATAGAGAGATATTAATCATATAGTTGTTGTGAATCAATGGATAACAGGAACATGGTTGTGTTAATCACATGGCTGAATGGTGAAGGGGGTGGCTTGATCCTGGTAATGAGTCAAGCGCCAAAACAAGGTGTCCACTGTAGAGGATCATCATTTGTTCATTTTGATGGATTTTTTTAATTCAAGTTCTCTTTCTAGCTTGGCTATGGGTCACTGGGAAATTGGATTGAGGGTCACAAATCTGCTTGGTTGAAACTTTACTGGCAGTTTAAGCCTGATGTTTTGACACCCCCCAGCTGAAGGTTGGCCTTCTCTGGGGGTAGGCTGTCAGGGAGGTCATCAGGAGCCTGGGCGCCATAATTTACTAGATGCTGTTTGGTGGCGGATAAGATGGTTTTGTATTGCTTCTGTCTTGCCTTACAGGGTCTCAGGCGGTCATGATGGAGAACTTTGTCTTTTTTACGCTTTCTGAGTCCTTGCACAAGGTAAGTGTTGTTTTTTACATTTTTAAGATAATGGTGGGGCCCACCTTTCTCTGGCTTTAGTTTACTTTTATTGGTATTCATGACCCAAACTTTAATGCCAGCCTCATATCTATTTTGGATGGGGAAAAATGTCTTTTGTAAATGCTTTTCTTCTCTTTCTAATTTGATTATTGTTGGCTTGCATGATCTGGGGGTCTGAACAGGGTAGAACCTTGCTTGGAATTTCCAGCTTGAGTCCTGATAATGGTTGGATGATGTTGGGCTGTGTGCCATAAACTAACTTGAAGCAAATTTTCCTGGTGAATCTGTTCACATGGATCTGGCATATAAGCAATGCAGTTGGTAGCTGCTTGTACCAGTCCTAAGGTCCCCAGTTGGTGAGTTTGGCCAAGGCTTGCACAAGGCTGCCATTTAGCCGCTCCACATGTCCATTCCCTGAGGATGATAAGGGGTTGTCATTGTGTGTTTGACCTCATTCTCAATGAGGTATATGTTGGTATCTTCAGAGTTAAATTCTTTGCCTCTTTCAGTTATCAGGAGTTCTGGATTTCTGAACTTGCTGATGATTTCTTTCCCTATGAATTGCTGCACGTCATTGCCTGTATGTGTTTTAACTTCTTGCGCCACCGGCCATTGCGTGGCAAAGTCTATTGTGGTAATGATGAACTTCTTCTCATTATGCTTCCCTGGCATGGGGCCCACAATGTCTAGGGCCCACACCTTGAAGGGTAGCTGCGTACAAAAAGTTAGTGCTGATTTATGTGGGTTCTTGCTCTTTGCAAATTTTTCACATACTTTGCATTGTTCCAAGTCTTCTTGGATGCCCTGGTAAAAATTTGGCCACCATACTTTGTGTTTGAGGAATTCATAGAGTTTGCAGCTCTTTGTGTGCCCTAGGTCTCTATGGTAACATAGAATTGTGTCAACTTACTGATATGTTGGAGCATAAGGGATGGTGGTTCTGTCAGACATTTTTTGATGTAGGGTTCCACAAACATCTGTGAATAAGTGCTGGTTCTTAATGACTGTTTCTTTTGCTGTGTCCATGGTGCCAGGGGAAGGCCTTGTCCTTTTTTTGGAGTACCAAGAGGGGCCAGTCTGGATTGAGCGCATTTTTTCCTCTTGTAGCTTGGACGTACAGGCACAAGAGTGTGTCTGCCATGGCAAGTTCTGGACCAGGCTTGTACTATATGAGCATATTGAATCTCTCTAGGAGTTCCATCCAGCGGGCTTGACGGCAGATAGGTTTGCTTGGGTTTTGAATTATATAAACAACTTGTGGTCAGTCAATACTGTGAAATCCTTCTGCTGTTCTAGATAACAACGCCATTTGACTAGACAGTGTACAATTTTCAGCAACTCTTTGTTGTGTATAGGGTATTGTCACTTGCTGTCTGTAAGTTTGCGTAATTTGAAGGCTACGGGCAGAAAGTCACCATCATTGTTTTTGATTCATAGTACTCCCCCAATAGATACATCTGAGGCGTCTGTCTCTATTTGATATTCCCATCATGTTTGGGGCATTGGAGAATGAGTGCTGCTGTAAGCTTCTCCTTAAGACGTCTGAAACAAAGGTCACATTGTGGGGTCTATACAAACTTGGATTTGGTGCCATTTATGGCAAATATGGGTGCAGTCAGGACACCACAGTTGGGTATGAACCGTCATATATAGGCAATCATTCCTAAGAATGAGCAAAGTTCTGATTTTTCTTTGGGCGGTGGCATTTTGCAGATGGCCTGTAACTCTTCTGACTGTCAGGTTTAATGCCATCATTTGAAACTAAGTGTCCAAGGATGAGCAGCTGTTCACAGAAGAACTGGAATTTTGAGGGATTGGCTAGCAGCTTGTGTTTTGCCAGGGTAGCAAAGACTGCCTCTAGATCCTTGTGATGTTGTTCTACTGAGGAGCTATAGACAATAATATTGTCCAGGTATACCAAGGCGCGCTTGCCAATGTGGGGGGGCAAACACCCTGTTCATAAAGGCCAAAAAGATTGACAGGGTGTCTGCCATTCCAAATTTGTGTACTGCACACTTGTATGATCTGTATTTAGTACAAAAAGCTGGTTTCAGTATATCTGATTCCTTGATGTGGATCTGATTATAGCTGGCAATTAGGTCAATATTGGAGAAGACTGTGGCGCCGCCCAAAGCATCAAAGAGGTCATCAATGAGTGGAAGTGGGTAACAATTCTTGATAATAACTTTTTTAAGGGCCTGGTAGTCTGTGATTAGGTGCAGGGTACCATCCTTCTTGGCCACAAAGAATACGGCAGCATCAAAAGAAGACTTTGAGGGGCGGATAAGTCTTTTTTCTAACACTTCCTTGAGGTAAGAACATAGAGTGTTGTTTTTGGTTGGGGTCAGGCAGTAGATGGGTTGAGCTCTAGGTACAGCTCCTTTGAGTTGGATGAAGTTTTGGATGTGTTTCTCTGGGGGTAACCTGGATAGAGCCTCTTTGAAGATAACTGGATGGCAGGCTACAATTTTGAAGTCCTGAGGTGTGGAGGTATCCTGGTGATCTTTGAAGTGTATGATTTTGTACTGGCAGGAGTCCCAGTCAATTGCCTTCAGGTTTTACTTTTTGTCCAGGGTCTCTGTGATGCGCACAAAGACGTGGTCATGTAGGAGTTGATCCACAGAGTCAGGGTAGATCTGGTGGTTGACACCTTCACGCTTGATGGTCAACACTGAGGTTGCCCAGTCTATGTGGGGATTGTTTTTTTGTAACCAGTCTAACCCCAGTACAATGTCAAACTTTGGGAAGCCAATGACAGGACCTTGGATGGTGGAGTGGAGGTTCTCAAGCATGACGGAGAAGGGGGTGGTTTCCCTTGTCATAACAATGTGATGTTTATCAGCTAAAACCACGTTTTTAATCTGCAAAGGATTATTGGATAGCTTGAACTTGTCCACAAAGCTGCTGTTGACTAGGGTTCAATCTGCACCCAAATTCAAGAGTGCAGAGCCTGTGTAACAGCAAAAGCAGAAAGGGTAAGATATCAGTTTATTGGGATGTCTGGCAATGGTGTAAAGTACCAGGTCTTCCAAGGGCACTTGAATCATTAAACCCTGGATTACATCCTCAGGTTGGTATTAAAGGTGGCCAAGTCATGACTTGTGCAGTGATATCTTGGCTTGCTTAGTGCCCTTCCTGGGCTTTTATCTTGTCTTGAGTGGCAGTGATATGGAAATGAGTACAATTTGACTGGTCATTGTTTCCATTCCCATGTCCATTTGAGCTTGTGGGTTTATGGTTGGTGTTATTCCTGTTGCTTCCAGGGGGTGATTGAGTGGAGCGCCCTCCTGTGTGAGAATCCTTGGGTCTCTCTCTTGTTTCCCAGTTTGTGCCTTATGGAGGGCGTTGGACATTTGTCCAGCTTTCTCTGCCTTGCAATACAGACTTTTTAAGTTGGTTACCTGTTCCAGATTCACGTGCCTCATTACATGCAATTTAAGGGTGTTATAGTACATGAGGCGTGTGGCTGGGGTGTCAAAGACCATGTCAGAGGGTGCGCAAAGTTGGTGTTCCTTGTAGGCACAGGTGATTTCCTTCACTGTATCTGTTTGGGTTAGATTCTTCACTTGGCGTATGATCATGAGTGTGGTGTCCTTTAGCACAAATCCTGCCAAGAAATCTTGTTTGAAAGTGTCTCAATCCTTCTCAGTGTGTTCTTCATGCCACTTATTGCACCAGATGCCAGCGTTATGAGTCAGTTGGATGGAAATCTCTGCAATCCAAAATTGTTGCAGGTATTCCATTTGGTCCAGCTTGCTTTGGGCAGATTGGATCCATACTGCAGTGTTATTGTTGTTGGCTCCAGCAAAGGCTACAATGCAGCGCTTCAAAGTCTCTGAGCTACATAGGCTGACATAGCGCCTTTTCTGATTGCTTGGGGCATGGTGGCGGGTTCCTGGAAGAACCCTTGCGCTGACAGGGCGTTGAAGGCGGGGAGCAGGATCACTGTATTCTGGTAAAGTACAAACCCATCAGGCTCCTTGGTACCTGGCGTGTATGGCGTCCAGTATAGCTGGAGGCCAGACATGATTCTATCAAGGATTTGTTGGCTGCAGCAAGTACGGGCAACAGGAAGAATTTTGGGGAATTAAGTAGGATGGAAAACCAACTTATGCTACCAATGTTGTAACTGTTGTCAAAACAGCAGGCTTGATCTGCAAGCAAGGTTCTGAGTAAGCAGGCTTGTGACCCACAATCCAATTATCCAGTCACTTGAAGCCAGACTAAGAATTTTACTCAAATTTCCAAATCCATCAACATGAACAAATGATGATTCTCTACGGTGGACACATTGTTTTGGCGCTTGACTCATTATCAGGATCAAGCCACCTCCTTCACCATCCCACTGTATGATCAACACTATTGTGTTTCTATTATCCATGTATCACATTAGCTATATATTTAATATCTCTCAATAAAGAATATTATCTAGTTTCTAAATATTTTTCCCCTTGTAACTCTGCTAAAACAGCACAGTAAAACATTGGTAGAAGAAGTAGGTTTTCCATCCTGCTTTACCCCCCCCCCAAAATCCGCCTGTTGTTTATACTTGCTGCGGCCAACAAATCCTTGATAAAATCATGTCTGGCCTCCTGGTATACTGGACACCATACGTACCTGGTGCCGAGATACCTGATGGGTTTGTCCTCTACCAGAACATGGTGATCCCACTCCCCGCGTTCAATGCCTTGTCAGCACAGGGGTTATTCCAGACACCCACTGCTATGCCTCAAGAAACTGAAAAAAAAACACTATGCCAGTCTATGTAGCTCAGAGACTTTAAAGCGCTGCCCTGGAATCCTTTTCTGGGGCCAACAATGACAACACTGCTACATGGATCCAATTGGCCCAAAGAAAACTGGCCCAAATGAAATGCCTGCTATGATTCTAGATTGTAAATATCTCCATCCAACTGACTCATGAGGCTGGCACTTGGTGCAACAAGCGGCACAAAGAACACACTAATAAAGATTGGGAAACCTTCAAACAAGACTTCTTGGTAAGAGTTGTGCTGAAGGACACCACACTTATGATCATACACCAAGTAAAGAACCTAACCCAGACTGACATTGTGAAGGAGCTCACTTGCATCTACAAGGAAATCTGACTATATGCCCTCCAACATGGCTTTTTACACTCCATCTACCCCCCTCATGTACTACAACGCGCTCAAGTTGCATGTAATAAGGCACGTAAACCTGGACACATTGACCATCTGCAAATTCTGTATTGTTAGGCAGAGAAAGCAGAACAAAGTCCAATACCCTTCACAAGACGCAAACTGAAAAGCAAGAGAGGCTCAAGGACTCTCACCCAGCTGGGTGCTTAATCAACCACCCCCTGGGAACACTAACAACAACTCAAACCATAAACTCGCAGGCACCAATGGACATGGAAACAGGAACAACAGCAAATCAAAACGCACTCATTTCTGTGCCACTACCACACAAGACAATCAAGATGAGGGAAAAGCCTGGGAAGAGCACTAAGCAAGCTAAGCGCTCCCCACACAATTCCTGACTTGCCCAACAACAAGTACCAACCCAAGGACGTGGACCAGTGCCCAATGATCCAAGTACTCTCAGAGGACCCAGTACTTTACACCATTTCCAGACATCCCAAAAAACTGATGTCTTACCCTTTCCACTTTTGCAGTAACACAGGCTCAGCACTCCTGGACTTGGGCGCAGACCAAACCCTAATCAACAGCAGCTTTGTAGACAAGTTCAAGCTATCTACTAATCCTTTACGGATTAAAAACGTGGTTTTAGCTGATAAACATTACATTGCCGTGACAAGAGAAACTGCCTCCTTCTCTTTCATGCTTGAGAACCTGCATTCCACCATCCAAGGCCCTTTCATTTACTTTCCCAAGTTTGTCACAAGTGACAAACTCCTGTTGACCATGCTCATAGGAAAACCTCAACTACAGGATTCAAACCCTGATAACCTGCGGGCTGCCAGCCCGTAAGACCAGCTGCCTGGCTGCCCACAGATTTCTGGACTCAAACCAGAGAGGGATTTGACTTTGGGGAATCTTCTAAATCTTGATGAACTAAAAATACCTGCATCAAGACTCCTCACTCCAAAGGTTCCTGTTAACCCAACCAATGAGAGGGCAGGCCAAGCCAAAGATCCTGGAATAACTTGGGCCTTCACTAAAGGGGAAACAAATAAACTTCCCATAGAACATAGGCCACCCAGAGATGACCAACTGCACGTCCCAACAAGAAAATTCAAGTATTCTCAGTTCAAACTTTCAATGATTTAACTCCTGCAAAGGATGCCACCAAGGACTGTAAAAACCTGGTAGACAATAGCACCAGGCTCAAAGGAATTTTAAAAGTTTACCCATGGCAGATGGGTATACTTATACCCTGGACTGCCAGGAAAATGCCCATTGCCATTCTTGCAATAAAGTGACATGAACCTTTGGTTCAACCAGGTTATTCCACATTTGATTTTAGCTATATTTCATTTGCAGTCCACCTCCTGCAGCTCCACACCTTCTGTTTACCCAACCCACAAAACCTTGGACCAATTGCCTGAACTCTATTGTCCACCAGGAGCTCCCTTTGGACCAGTGCATTTAACTGAATACCCACCCAACCTGGCATATTTGGAGTTCACCCTAGAGGAAATCCTAATCTACAACCCAGAGGCTAGAACTAGAGAGACATAGATTATTTACAGAGAAGGCACCAAAATTACCAGACCTCCTCTGCTATTCTGCAACAAGTACAACTACCTGCCCGCGTATTTGGTTCCCATGTCACCGCCTTTCACCCTGTGGCCCAACTGACTGCAAGAATCTGTTGCTGCCAATGAATCCACTTCCATCCAGATATTTGGAGTGATGTATATCCCTCTTACTAGCTTAATTGATTCAATGGTTCCTGCAAGCGGACCTTGGGCCCTCCTGGGCAAATTGTTATCTTATATTGTAGAGTTAGCAACAATCTTGTGGTAGGCTCTTCCTGCTGGACCTGCATGCCGTCTGCCTGCAAGTTTCCAAGATCCCCCCACAGGCTGAATCCCTTAAAAATTTTGACATTGTACTGGGTCTGGATTGGTTTCAAAGGAAATACCCTCACGTAGACTGGGCACCTCAGTATTGACCATCAAATGCAAGGGCGTCAACCACCAGATATACCCTGACTCAGTAGACCAGCTCCTACACACCAAGTCTTTGTGCGCATCACAGAGACCCTTGACAAAAAAAAAACTCAAGGCAATTGACTGGGACTCCTACCAGTACAAGATGATATACTTCAAAGATCACCAGGATAGCTCCACACCTCAGGATTTCAAAATTGTAGCCTACTATCCAGAAATCTTCAAAGAGGCTCTATCCAGGTTACCCCCAGAGAAACACATCCAACACTTCATCCAAATCAAAAGAGCTGTATCTAGGGCTCAACCCATCTACTGCCTGACCCCAACCAAAAACAACAATCTATGTGTTTACCTCAAGGAAGCATTAGAAAAAGGACTTATCCGCCCCTCAAAGTCTTATTTTGATGCTGCCGTATTCTTTGTGGCCAAGAAGGATGGTACCCTGCGCCTAGTCACAGATTATCAAGCCCTAAACTAAGTTACCATCATAAATGTTACCCACTGCCACTCATTGACAACCTCTTTGATACCTTGGGCAGTGCCACAGTCTTCTCCAATATTGACCTAATTGCCAGCTATAATCAGATCCGCATCAAGGAATCAGATATACTGAAACCAGCTTTTTGTACTAAATACAGATCATACAAGTGTGCAGTACACAAATTTGGAATGGCAGACACCCTGTCAATCTTTTTGGCCTTTATGAACAAGGTGTTTGCCCCCCACATTGGCAAGCGCGCCTTGGTATACCTGGACAATATTATTGTCTATAGCTCCTCAGTAGAACAACATCACAAGGATCTGGAGGCAGTCTTTGCTACCCTGGCACAACACAAGCTGCTAGCCAAGCCCTCAAAATTCCAGTTCTTCTGTGAACAGATGCTCTTCCTTGGACACTTAGTTTCAAATGATGGCATTAAACCTGACAGTCAGAAGAGTTACAGGCCATCTGCAAAATGCCACTGCCCAAAGAAAAATCAGAACTTTGCACATTCTTAGGAATGATTGCCTATATATGACGGTTCATACCCAACTGTGGTGTCCTGACTGCACCCATATTTGCCATAAATGGCACCAAATCCAAGTTTGTATAGACCCCACAATGTGACCTTTGTTTCAGACGTCTTAAGGAGAAGCTTACAGCAGCACTCATTCTCCAATGCCCCAAACATGATGGGAATATCAAATAGAGACAGACGCCTCAGACGCATCTATTGGGGGAGTACTATGAATCAAAAACAATGATGGTGACTTTCTGCCCGTAGCCTTCAAATTACGCAAACTTACAGACAGCAAGTGCCAATACCCTATACACAACAAAGAGTTGCTGAAAATTGTACACTGTCTAGTCAAATGGCGTTGTTATCTAGAGCAGCAGAAGGATTTCACAGTATTGACTGACCACAAGTTGTTTATATACTTCAAAACCCAAGCAAACCTATCTGCCGTCAAGCCCGCTGGATGGAACTCCTAGAGAGATTTAATATGCTCATATAGTACAAGCCTGGTCCAGAACTCGCCATGGCAGACACACTCTTGCGCCTGTACATCCAAGCTACAAGAGGAAAAAATGCGCTCAATCCAGACTGGCCCCTCTTGGTACTATAAATAAAGGACAAGGCCTCCTCCTGGCACCATGGACATAGCAAAAGAAACAGTCATTAAGAACCAACACTTATTCACAGATGTTTGTGGAACCCTACATCAAAAAATGTCTGACAGAACCACCATCCCTTATTTTCCCACACATCAGCAAGTTGACACCATCCTATGTTACCATAGAGACCTAGGGCACACAAAAAGCTGCAACTCTATAAATTCCTTAAACACAAAGCATGGTGGCCAAACCTCTATCAAGACATTCAGGAAGTCTTGGACTAATGCAAAGTATGTGAGAAATTTGCAAGAAGCAAACCCCACCTAAGTCAGTACTACATATCCACACACAACTGCCCTTCAAGATGTGGGCCCTAGACATTGTGGGCCCCATGCCAGGGAAGCATAATGAGAAGAAGTTCATCATTACCACAATAGACTTTGCCACACAATGGCCAGTAGCACAAGCATTTAAAAATACATACTGGCAACAATGTGTGGCAATTCATAGGGAAATAAATCATCTGCAAGTTTGTAAAGCCATAACTCCTGATATCCAACATAGGCAAAGAATTGACCTCTGAAGATACCAATGTATACCTCACCAAAAAAGGGGTCAAGCACACTGTGACAACCCCTTATCATCCTCAGGGAATGGACATGTGGAGCGGCTAAATGGCAGCCTTGTGCAAGCCTTGGCCAAACTCACCAACTGGAGACCTTGGGACTGGTACTAGCAGCTACTAAATGCATTGTTTGTATGCCAGACCCGTGTGACCAGATCCACCAGGAAAATCCCCTTCAAGTTAGTTTATGGAACACAGCCCAACATCATCCAATTGTTATCAGGATCCAAGCTAGAAATTCCTAGCAAAGTTCCATCCTGTTCAGACCCCCAGTTCATGCAAGCCAACAGCAATCAAATTAGAAAGAGAAGAAAAGCATTTACAAAGGAAATTTGTCCTCATCCAAAATAGACATGAGGCTGGCAACAAAGTTTGGGTCATGAATACCAATAAAAGTAAACTACATCCAGAAAAAGTGGGCCCCACCATTATCTTAAAGGTAAAAGTAAACAACACTTACCTTGTGCAAGGACTCAGAAAGCGTAAACAAGACAAAGTTCTTCATCATGACCGCCTGAGACCCTGTAAGGCAAGACAGAAACAACATGAGACTATCCTTGCTGCCACAGAATAACAGTTAATCCAGTATGGTGCCCGGGCTTCCAATGACTTCCCTGATAACCTGCCCCTAGCAGAGGTTGATCTTCAGCTGGGGGGTGTCAAAACAGCAGGCTTAAACTGCCAGCAAAGTTTCAACCTAGCAGATTTGTGACCCTCAATCCAATTTCCCAGTGACCCGTAGCCAAGCTAGAAAGTCAACTTGAATTACAAAATCCATCAAAATGAACAAATGATGATCCTCTACAGTGGACACTTGTTTTGGCGCTTGACTCATAATCAGGATCAAGCCACCCCTTTTATCATCCAATTGAGTGTTCTCCATAATCATGTTTCTGTTATTCTGATTCACAAGAACTATATAACTTCTATCTCTAAATAAAGAATATTATCTAATTTCTAAATATTTTCTCATTATAACTCTTCTAAAACATCACAGTTACAACACTGTGCTGTTTTAGCAGAGTTACATGGGGAAAAATATTTGGAAACTAGATAATATTCTTTATAGAGTGATAATGATTGTATAGTCATTGTGAATCAATGAATAACAGTAACATGATTGTGTTGATCATACAGTGGGATGGTGAAGGGGGTGGCTTGATCCTGATAATGAGTCAAGCGCCAAAACAATGTGTCCACCGTAGAGAATCATCATTTGTTCATGTTGATGGATTTGGTAATTCTAGATGAATTCCTAGCTTGGCTACAGGTCACTGGGAAATTGGATTGCAGGTCACAAACTTGCTTGGTTGAAACCTTTCTGGCGGTTGAGCCTTGTTGTGATCTGAGGCGCAGCACAGAATCACAACGGGAAATCCTAACCTTAGGATTGGATTTGAACTAAGTCTTGGTTAGAATGGCATGGAAGGCTATGCAATTACCTTGTGGCCCTGGTTTAATAATATCTTCTAGATGTGGCTAGAGAGGCGCCAAAGTACGTGGAGACACAAAGACAAAAATGTGAATAGAACTTAATTTTATTGGTGAAAGTGAAATGGATTATATACTGTGTAGCTTTACCACAAAACAGTACATGGACAGTAGGATTAATTGCCACAAGCATGAGTGAGGCAAGTGAGTTGCGCAAAATCAAGAAATTGAACAACTGAATTTCCCAATTCAGAGCCAGATTTATTTTGAAGGACAAAAGCAAAAGAGAGAGATTTGTCCTTAAAATAACCCATCAAAGGCAAAATTGAAACACAATGGATGGCAGCATTCACAAAAAGCCTGCTGTTTTGACAACATCAAATAAAAATTCTTTTATTACAGTGTTTTTCACAGCAGTGAGTGTTGAACAACTTGTGGTTATTTTTGGTATGTTTAAAGCTATATATAGATGTTAAACTTGCCAATGTATTCTGCCTGGTCCTATTTAGGAGCACTACAGACTATAATAAAATAAAACTTTGAAGATAATTACAGTTTTTGGGACTGGAGTACAATCTAGCCAGTGGCTGCAATCTATCCAGGTGTAACTAAGAACTTTTTATCATTCTTTCAGGTGTTTGTATCTATATATACTGCAATAATCCTTGTTCTTGTCCTTTCAGACAGTTCTAATTGGCTACCTTTGCAATAGGTCTATTTTTGTTGGCTACTCCTATCCTGATTGGCTGACCTTGGCATATGTGCTGCTACTGGTCTTTACAAGGCGTACATGACACCTCAGCTACAGCCTACACTCCTCTTGAGCTAGCCTACTGGCAATTATTATTTGGCTATATCTTTACGCGCCTATTATGGCACTATGAAACTATACTGCATTTAATTGACGCTTAGAAATAGTCCCATTTCTACCCTCCTACTTTGGAAGGTAGAATCCTGGTATTCCTGTTTTCTCTTTTTTGTGTTTAATCAGTGATCCTTTCTGGATGGCAAGCCTTCTGCTTATTAATATGCCGGTTTGAGTTGGGGATTATACACTGTATAATAGCTAACTCAATCCAATATTGACCCATGGATTATCTGCTGTGTAATGGTGACCTGAACTGATAAGGAACCAATTATCTGCTGTGTAATGTTGATGCAAGCTTGCTATTTCTTATCATTTTTGCATCATTTGTTTGATATACACATGTGGGCATTTTAGGTTGGGTGGTATTGAGTTGATACAGCATCCAGTAGAAAGAAGAGATAGGTGTATAATTGATGACCCTGTGATTACATGACGTGTAATCAGTGATAATTACTATATTGGCTGACAATTATATGCCGTATAATAGCCATATCAAATTATAATAAACTAGTAATTATTGTCAGGAATGCTTTTTTAAACATTCTTGACAACAAACTTTCTCTGTCTAAAGAGGCAGAATTTTTGGTTCCCCTATTGGCTTTTGATTCTGCTAAAGGGGATGGGTTAATAAGTAGTATCTGTTCTTTTTTACCTTTTGATTTAAATCCGGAAATGCCTCCCAAGACACTGTTTTCAACAACAAAATTCAAACCTGGGTCAATTAATGAATTAGCAGATATAGATTTAAATTCAAATGATAATTCTAGTTTAAACCAATCATTACCTCTTAAATTGGTTTTGAGCCAATCAATGATTGGCAACTATGATTCTAATTGTCCAGTACTTTTGCCCAGTGACGTTGACAGCAAAGATGAAGCTGACAACGTTCTGTGCCTGGTTTTGGGTCTTTTGGTGGCCTTTCCTTCCGTTGTCTTGTATAAATCACCTCCTGATGCTCCAGTTTCTGTGGGGGAATCCATACCAGTCAAAGCCTTGCCCAACAATGGAAGACCAAGCTAATGAATTAAAGTAACTTATATTGAAGATGTGAGAAAGTCATAAGGAGATAGGTTATAATCCCCAGTTTAAATTTCCCAACTATCAAATCTCCATTTTATCTCCAACTTCCCCAAACTCCTTTTCCTATATTATGTTTGCTGCCAGGCTATAAAAAGCTGGTAAGCTCTATTTTATTATTTGTTCAATCAATAAAGTCTTCATTCACCTAATTGACTGTTGTTAATTTTTATTCTTATACAACCTCTAAATTTCCAAGGCCATGAAATTGCCCAAGACTCCTCATGGGGAGTGGCTTGGATATAAATGGTTACTCTGGTTTGTCTTGTCTTTGATGGTGTTTGCTAGCGTCTCAATAGGTTCCCGCACTGATTCTGGTACAACTGCAGACTCCCAATTCCTGGATAGCTCTTGGTGTTGCATGATTCTGGGAGTCTGGTATACAGCAAGTCCCATCTCCGCAAATCCCCCTGTGGGTGAGGAGACTAAGTTTTATGGTTCTCCTCCTTTGCAAACAAACCTCAAGTGTTTTGTCCCTTGGCTTTGGCCTTTTTGTTAAGTTATTTTGTGTGTACTTTTTCCTGGGCTGCTTTAATCCTCTCCTAGGTTGGTACCAACTCCTAGGAGAGTTATTCCATCTTGAAATGGTTTCTGTACCTGTGGGATACCTGGTCACAGGATTAAATCCTTTGGAAATTGTTCACCACCTAGGAGGGTTACTTCCTAGTGGGTGGGTGCCTGACAATTATGCAGCGTATAGTCACTACACTTAACAGAATGATAATCTAGTGATAATACAGCATGTAGCTGATAAAGATCTGAGTTTGATAATTAGCATGATCCTTTATGGTCAATAAGCCTAATCTCACAGTGAAAGTGAACAGAAAGCTATATGTAAACAAAATGGACTCAACCTTAAGAAAACCCAAGGTACCAAAGTGAAATGTGCTCTCAATTAATACAGGTTAGGGATGTCAATAGGAAAAATAGTCTAACCTTACAGTAAACATATCAAACAATGGAAGGTGTGATTAGGACATGATAATAAAAAGCTACTAAAAACAAAAAGCATGATTTCTGTCATCCTTTAGTGTACCTAATTTCACTTATTAATTTTGTAAATAAATTCACCTGGCCTTAACAAGTTGAAGCTCAACCAAAGAAAGAAGCAAAGTAGTATCACAACCCACAAATAAGATCAATAAATTTTTTAGAGAATGGGATTAAAACAAGCAGAGCACCTAGCTCTTTAAAACAAGATACATAATCAGAAGCATGAATAATAAAGATGCTGCTGTGAGCGCCTGCTTTTGGAATAAAATATGGGAAGCTGATTAAAATTAGTTACTTAATTCTAAATCTAACTGTCTAAAGCAAAAGACTAATATATGATCAAAATCTTTTAAATAGGCATCTGGGAATGGGGAATGTTGATTCAATTACCATATAAAGACAAAAAAGATCTATAGAATCTTAATATAGTTTTATTTGCATTTTTATTTTTAAGTAGAATAGAAGGACCAGTACAACAGATCAGTAGTGCAGCTGATGTGAATCATGGATAGGTGTCAGGAACCCACCCTATAGGAAGAATATTTCCTGCATAGTGGATTAATGCAGAAGAGTTCAAACCAGTGTGCATGGATCTTATGAGAATATATACCCTTCCCAAACATAATATCTCACCCAATAGGAAATAACAATAAAGGGGAGGATTGAACCAACCAAGAAACATTATGCCCCCAAATAAGATAGCAAGAAGGTGATAGCCAAGGGTTGTAATATATTATTGTTGACAGGAATATGATATTCCTGCTGAGCCTTCTCTTTAACTGAAGGAGTCTTGAAAAAGGAAGAAGTGGTGTACTGTTTACCAGGAATCACAGAAGCATATTTCCCCTCTTGGCAGTGCTGGTTATCAGTTCCATACCCTGGTCTGGTATCAAAGTTGAAAGAGGAATGTGTTAGGTGAAGTAACATTAGGATCCATAACCATTTAACACACATTCTTCCCAAATTAGGATGGTTGAGCAGTTTCATGGTTTCTATATCTGTATCTTACAATAATAAAAAAGTCTTTAATAGGTTTGAAATCTCCATTGATTGAGAAAAGGTAAGGTATGAGCTTGGACTGCTTAAAATTAGAAAATAATATTTTGATTTTTCTAACAGGAGACAGTTGAGATAAGTTGAATTTGATTGCTTTTTGAAACAATTTAACCACTTCAAACAAGTTAATCAGTAAATCATACCATGGTTTAACCCTTAAAGTTATTAGAATCATCATCTAACTACTAAAACAAGTAATAAACTGTTTCTTATTACAGTTTAAGATAACAAGAGCCCTGATACATCTTTATTGCCCCAGAGGATGAACTATGGAGCCTTGACGTCTAATGTTAACATTAATCAGAGAGGAGAAAGGGTAATATCTTATTGGCTGTGTCAAGGGTCTGGATGTACAAGTATTCTGGCTACTGCCAACCTATCTAACATCCAGCCATTACCCAATTTGGTTCCCTTCCAATTTACAGTTCAACATACTGGAAATGGCAACCAAGCAATATCACATGGCTGCCCAAGTATCTAGTGACTTGAACTCATTCTGCACATGACTAACCCCTAGGTTTGATCCAACTAAATCTCCACCACAGCTAAAGCTATATAAGTCTAAAGTATTATCCAATAAAAGATACTTCTCTTCTTTCTCAATTCCATATTTTAAGCTTCCCCAAAAGGCGCTCTTCATCAGCTGCAACAACTAATTCCAAAAAATACAATAGGATATCCAAAATTGGTTTTCACACTCAATTACATTGAGTTTCCACTAAAAAATTGGTGCCCTGGGTTTGATTCTCATGCTGGCATTATTGATAATAAAATTATTCCCCATTTATCATTTTACTTTGTTGAAACCTCTTCCAAGTTTTGTTAACCCGTATCCAAATAAGCTTAAATCCCAGAATTGTTCTCAGCCAGAATTTCTTGTTTTTTATCTCAGCCCTAAGAGGCTGAGTGCCAGAATTATCAGAGATTGTGGTTCTGACAATAGGGATGTCCTTGTGGGTCAAAATCCCAGTTAATTACAACTCAACTAACCACATAAAAGAATTCTAATGAGAAAGAAGGTAGCATTGAATGTACAGATACAGCATCCAGTACAGGTCACTCAAACTGGAACAAAGCAGTTTTCAAATCCCAGGGTACCCAAGCTATCCAGGAAGGCTAAAAAAGTTGTCACATCCAAAGCATGAACAACAATGAGGTTGATCAGATCTTTAAGGGGTACTCATCATTATACTGGTGGGCAGATAGATACTCATCAATTATTGCTTTTTTGGCTGATTTCCTACCAGATTTGATCCAACTATAACTTTACTTGTGTGTAATTTTTTAGATTTGCAACAGTAAAAGACCAAAAACACAAAATAAAGAAAGTCTGCTCTGTTAAAACTATTCTTTAAACCCATTAATGTTCCTATCTGATTTTCTGGCAGTGAAATTTGATTTAATTGGCTTTTAAAAAAGTAAAAGTTTAAAATTAGGCCTGTTGAACATAAAAATAAAATAAAAGTTGATTATATGTGTTTAATATAGCCTTTATCAGTAAATCAAGTTTATTTGACCTTTCAATTTTTTATAAAGCTAAAAAAGTTATGTATGAAGCAAATTACATTAGTAAAAATTTGGCAGAAAATTGGTTGTCAGAACAGTAATTGACAGAATATCTTTCTGTCCTGTACTAACATGATTCATCTCTTTCTAGCTGGTTAAAAAAGTCTAAAACTAGTATTTTATCCTAGTTATAAGCCTGATTAAGTGATGACAACAAATATGGTGATAAAGAGACCCAGTATTACAACCCAGTACCAGAAACAGGTGCTGTAAAGAGTAATAGCCTTAATCAATAAAGTTCCTATGCCAGGTGTACCAATTTTAATATAGAATACCATATTACATTACCTAAATTTCACACAGGTTTTTTTTCTAACATGAATTGCCATATCCTCATCAAGTTGATGCATCATACCAATGACTACAGAAAGGCTACATGTGCTGTTGGTTTGATGTCAAAAATTGAATTTAATACAAACAATCATTATATTTAAGGGATTCTATCCCTTTCACAAAAATTTAACAAATCTTGGATCTCTTAGTGCAAAGAAAAAATTGAAAATTGCATTTTTAAATGCTAAAACTGAAAGTATTAATTATAGTGGTTCAATTGAATTAATCAATTTGAATCCACATTTAAAATCAGTTAATGAATGTGCTTTTAAAAGCAAAAACAAAAGCAAGAGCAAAAGCTCTAACCAAATTGGAAATATAAACTCTACTCTAAAATCCAAGATTCAAGGACCAGATGATGAATCCAACAACAACCACTATATAGGCCTTAGTTTGAGCTCTGAAACTCCAAAAACAACCAATCAACCAAAAATTAAATGCTTAAACACAAATTTCCAATATTCAGGGGAACCACCTAGCCAAACACTGGACGCAAAAATATCAAGCTAGAGAAATAGTACTCATCCAGACTCAAAATACTATCCCCACCATAGTGCAGAAGCCACTGCAATGGAATAACCCAAATTACTTCTTCTTCTTGCATTGCAGGCTGAAGCCTGCTGAAGACCTGCAAAGCAATACTTTCCAATCTACTATTGTAGGATCACCTGGTAACCACTGTGTTCCCTCCTTCACTTGATCTCAGTATTTAAACTGAGAAAATTTTCCTTTCCAAATTGCTTCAACAATTTCTTATTCTTATCAAACCAAATAATCTATATTTTCAAACTTCTAAAAACTTAATTAGTAGATTCAAAATGTTCTCCCTTCAACAGCATGAAGTTCATCTTCCTTGTATGGGCTTTTAGTGTGTTAATCAGTTATTGTCAAAACCGCAGGCTTGACCCACCAGCAAGGTTCCAACCAAGCGGGTTTGTGACACTCAATCCAATTATCTGGTCACTTGAAGCCAGACTAGGAAGTCAACTCAAATTACCAAATCCAACAACATGAACAGATGATGATCCTTTATGGTGGATACTGTTGTAACTGAATCAATGAGGATTCAGTATTTGGAATTGGGGAAGACAACAGTCCAACAGAAAGGACAGAATAATAAGAATAAGGTATTGTTTATTGTAGAATATTGTGATTAATATACTAATGGGGAAAGCCACAAGGCCACAAGAGGGTGGCATAGTGGAAAGTTCCATGTAAGGTTTGGAGCCAAGGAATAACTTGTGCGGGATTAGCAAGTCAAATTGATAGCCCTCCTAATTAGGATGAAGTACCTGCCATTTGATATTGCCATCAGATTAATCTATAACGTTAGATATGTCAAGGGGCGGCTCATCATGCGCCCCCTGTGTATTGTAAGATACGTTAGAAGGCAAGTCTGGAAGCTTGGTTGCAACACTTTATTAGTAGAGCAAAAGATGATACTGTTGTCATATAGCATTAATTTTTATAGTAAAATATAAAGATAACAACTTATGAACCTATATCAAGAAGTAGGAAGAACTGTCCCAATCCTTTAGGCCTTGGGCCCTGTCAGACTTGCTACTTCTGATGACAACAAAATATTATGGGCCAAAGGTTACTCCAAAGTCACAGGCTCTCTGTACTTTCCTAATGTTAGAAGACTTAGGATATCATCTGGTGGATGATAAAATACCATGGTCCGTGATTTTCTGACAGTTACCATGGTACCCCCAGACAAGCACATAAAGCACGCCATCCAGCTCAAGGGAGCAGTACCTAAGGCTTGGCCCATATATTGTCTCGCCTCAAATAAAGATAACACACTGCGTGCATACTTCAAGGAAGCATTGGAAAAAAGACTTATCTGCCCCTCACAATCTCTTTTTGGTGCCACTGTGTTCTTTGTGGAAAAGAAGGATAGAACCCTTAGACTTGTTACTGACTACCAAGCATTGAACAAGGCTATCATCAAGAATTATTACCCTCTCCCACTAATTGGCAATCTTTTTGATGCCTTAGGTGGGGCAACTGTCTTCTCCAAGATTAAACTAACAGTAGGCTAGAACCAGATTTAGATCAAGGAAGAAGAAATACCCAAGACAGCATTCTTTATCAAGTATGATTCCTACAAGTGTGTTGTACTCAACTTTGAGATGACAAATGCACCATTGACCTTCATTACCTTCATTAATGAGGCTTTTGCACCCCACATTAGCAAACTGCACTGGTATACCTAGATAACATAATCATGTACAGCCTCTCAGTATAACAACATCACAGGGACTGAGAGGCATTCTTCAAGACCTTGACACATAATAAACTATTGACCAAGCCATCTAAATATCAGTTCTTTTGCAAACAGCTACCATTCTTTGGGCACATGGTGTCAAAGGACGTCATCAAACCTGACAACCAGACAATCCAAGCCCCCTGCAAGATACCACCACCCAAGGACAAGGTCAAGCTTTGCACCTTCCTGGGGATTATTGCCTATGTCCATAGGTTCATACCCAAATACGGCGTCCTGACAGCCCCCTTGTATACAATAAAAGGCATCAAATCCAAGTTTTTATAGACTCTAAAGTGTGAACTTTGCTTCTGCTGCCTAAAGGAGAAGCTGAAGTCTGCCCTAATTCTTCAATATTCCAAACAAGAAGGATATTATCAGATGGAAACCAACGCCTCAGATGCCTCTATTAGAGGGGTACTTTAAATCAAACCAGATAACAGTGATTTCCTACCTGTGGCATATGAATTGTGCAAGCTAACCAATGGTGAGTGCCATTACCCAATTCACAATAAGAAGCTGCTGATAATTTTCCATTGCCTCGTAAAATGGTGCTGCTACCTGAAGCACTAGGAAGAATTTACTGCTCTGACTAATCACAAATCCCTCATTTACTTTAAACTCCAGTCCAACTTATCCAGGCGTCAAGCGTGCTGGATGGAGTTCCTGGAAAGATTCAATATGAACATTCAATATAAGCCAGGGACCAAGTTGGTCATGGCCAATGCCCTTTTCTGCCTATATATTTGAGCCACAAGAGGCAAAAACAGGCTGGACCCTGACTGGCCCCTCCTGGTACTCTGAACCAAGGACAAGGGCTTCCCCAGGTATTGTCACGGTAAGTTCCATAATGCCAGGAATTATTTGGCCAAGTAGAAAAGCTCAGAAAGCCAGAAAACCTTTAACAAAACTGACTTATTTAACGGATTTGAATCAAACAGTTAATTGAAAATGGGTTATAGCTGCTCCAGTTTGCCGGTCAAGTCCAATCCCTCTGTAAGTTGATGTTGATAAATTGACGTAATTCAAGGGTCATCAGATATGAAATTTTTAATCAGCATGGTCATCAGAAGTTGGTAATTCAAGGGTTCTTTGCAACCTGGACTAGATAATCACTTGACAAAGTGGAAGGAATAGAAGCCCAGGATCCAGGCGGTATTGCTTAGTTGGTTTTTGATATATATTGAATAAGTTTCACTGTTTCAACTCTTAAGAGTTGAGTCCTTCCAAAATTTACTCAATAAAAATCACATATTCCCTGGTTTAACTTTACTTTTGTAAATGCATCCTGTAGTTGGATTGTTACACTACATCCCCTACAATTTAATCCTTAGCCAGATTATTACAGGAAGATGGGGCCCTGTTGTCAGTACTTTGTTGTCAGTGCCGCCAAATGTTAATTCAATGCCTGTCAATCTTGGAGCTATTCCTACTCCTTTCAAAGCTAAAACTCATGTGCTATCTCAATGTCCTGAATTTTATGCTGAAGTAACTCTGATTCTATCACAGGCCATTTATCTAGGGCTTTTCTGATTAGGGTTAATTATTTTTACTTAACCCTAGTATTTCATTTGGAAATTTCACAAAAACGGTATCTGAAGCTGGGTTGGTGGTTAATCATTAACTCTATGTGAATTTGGTGGGTGATTCCCCACCACATAGAGACAGCTTTTTATTATCCTGTGATTTCTGTAACAGGTACTACAAATATCACAAAAGAGACTTTCAAAAAACAAGCACCTCTTTACTGATGTATACGGAACACTGCATCAAAAAATGACCAACAGAAGCACCATCCTGTACATTCCCACACATTAAAGGGTGATACCATACTGCATTAACATCAAAATCTAGGCCATACAAAGAGCTGCAATCTCTATGAATTCCTAGAACACAAATCATAGAGGCTAACCTTGTACCAAGATGTATAAGAGGTCCTCAAGCAATGTGAAGTATGCAAAAAGTTTGTGAAGAGAAATACCCTCCAAAATAAGTGTTAACAATTTTTTTTCAACTATCCTTCAAGATTTGGACTCTCAACATTATCAGGCCAATGCCAGGGAAACATAAAAACAAAAATTATATCATCAATGCCATTGAATTTGTCACTTTCTGGCCAGTAGCACAAGAGGTGAAGACACATACAGGCAACAACGTCCAATGTTTCATTGGGAAGGAAATTATTAGCAAGTTTGGCAAACCAGAACTATGGATCAAAGATGGAGGCAAAGAATTGCCCTCAGAAAGCACCAATGTTTATATAAAAAAGAATGGGGTCAAACACACAGTAACCACACCTTATTATCCCCAGGCCAATGGTCAAGAGAGCAGCTAAACAGCAGCTTAGTACAGGCCCTTGCCAAGCTCACAGACGGGAGATCTGAGGACTGGGCCAAGCACCTAACAACTGCACTCCTTGTATGCTGCACCTGGATGAACATATCCACTGGGAAGAGTTACTTTGAGCTTGTATATGGCATGCAACAAAACATCATCCAAGCCCTTAAGGGAAAAAGTTGAAAGTACCTGACAAGGTTCCCCCTTGTTCAGCACCTCAAGTACTACAAGTCAATAGTTACCAGCTAGAGAAGGAAGAAAGACGTCTTCAAGACACATTTGTTCCTATTCACACTAGACACAAAGTCAGAGACAAGGTCTGAGTAATAAATAAAGACAAAAGCAATCCACAGCCCAAAAAAAGTAGGCATGTCATCATATTAAAGGTAAACAAAAACAACACTTACCTGGTACAAGGACTCAGCAAGCGTAAACAAGACAAGGTCTTACACCACATTTGGTTACAGCCCTGAAAACCAACAGAAGCAATGTGAGGTTGCACTACCTGCAACCAAGCAGCAACTAGTCTAGTATGATGCCTGGGCTCCCAACAGCCTCCCTGATGATCTCCCTCCAGACAGGGCTGACTTTCAGCCAGGTGTGTGTGTCAAAACAGCAGGGTTAACCCACTAACAAGGTTTCAACTAAGCGGTCTCAATACCTGCAATCAGACTTCCCGGTGATCCATAGTCAAACAAGGAAGTTACTTGAATTCCCAAAATTGACAACATGAACAAACAATGATACTATACGGTGAAGGACTTGACTAAGTGCCTGACCCTTTACCAGGAACAAGCCACCCCTTCACCATCCAACCAAATTTTCTACATACTGTAAATTCAGAACCTGAACGTAAAAATGCGGGGTTGCCAAATCCCTGGTCCAAATTTAAAAATCACTTTTGCGGGATAGCCTTTTTTAATAAAATTGAATTCTTTGTATTTTTATTTAGATTTTTAAAAATACAGGAACTCATAGACACTTTGAAAAGTTCAAGTCAAACTGCATATTTCCAATGGACAAAATGAATTAACTGGAATCAAGTTTTGAAGTGTTCAAATCCATCAACCATTTTCATTAAGTTTACTATGTTTTTTGGAATTGCAGGATTGTCAAATCTAAGAACCAAATTTCAAATCACTTTTGAATGCTCTAGTAAACTCAGATATTAATTGCAGGAACTGAAATCCAAATTGAATGTACAGTAAGAAACTAGGACAAATTAACCCAAATAAAGAAGCTCCACTCTTGATAAAATCAAATGAAACATCCAATCTCAACAACCATGTTTAGACATAAAATTAAAAGAAATGTAAAATTGCCTAAACTGGAAATGATGCAATATTCTGCTCTCTAAATCACCAATATAGCAACCACAAAATCATATAATGATATATAAGTTACCCTCCTGATGACGCAGAATTTTTTTAAAAGTTTTATGGCCCCTAGCTACGCCGGGGGCCAAACACACTTCTTTTCAAGGAAGAAGAAGAGGTGGGGAAAAAACCCAAAAGTAAAACATCACTGGATTACTACACTATATGTTAATGGATTGCTATTAAGGATACTTGATTAAAGATTATTTTAAAAATTCTAACAATAAAATAGAATTATATATTACAATAAATCTTATCATGTTGTCTTTTCCTTAATGTGTTGATATTTTGTTTGCTGTTGATAATGTGCTTGTATTTAATTGAATAATTTCACCTCCAGTTGCCTTGGCAATAGGAAATCAAGTTGCTTCTGCAACCACAGCTGGTCTTGGGGAGGCAACTTGATTTTCTATTGTCAAGGCAACTGGAGGTGAAGCTATCCAATTAAATGCAAGCACAATATCAACAGCAAATGAACTATCAACACATCAAGGAAAAGACAATGTGATAAGATAGATTTTAATATAATTCTACTTTATTATTAGCATTTTTAAAAATCTACTGTAATCAAGCATCTAAATTTTAGCCGTCCTAAAATGGAATATGGTGATTTTTGAGAATGCCTATGTTTCCTAAAAGAATTAGCACAAATCCACTCTAGATCCTTTGGCATCTTTTTTGAGACACCCATAAATTATATTTATTTCAAATTCACCTTATTTTCAGATTTGAAATTTGGTTCTTGGATTTGACAATACCGCAATTTCAGATTTGTTAATTGTTACATGATGTCTATGATTTGTTTGACATACAGGAAATCTCAAATTGTACATTAGGATCACGTGTCAAGATTTCTGGTTCTTGAATAAAAAGGGTAATTGGTTTTATTAGGTGAATTAGTCATGTTGGGATGGAATATCTGTATGGGGACAGATGTACTTCTATTGATGTGACAACAGGCTGTATTTCATTGTTGGTTGATCCAATTGGGGTGGAAGTCCTGTGGTCCTTGGAGACGCAACACCAGCTGTGGTGGTTTTGGCAGGAGTTTGCAAGTATCAATAATTTGCTCTTATTGTACTTTGACACCACTACTATTAGGTCTAGTAGGGATGTTGAAGGGTATTAAATTTGTCTATCTTCCAAGTGATCTTGGAAGGCCCCTTTATAGTTGACAGCTAGCAGCCAAACTGGCGTCTAACTGCGGGCAACTCTTTTACTAGCTAGCCTATCATCCCCAAGCTACTAGTTTCACCCCCCTAGAGTTGGATCCCAAAACCCAAATAGGGTTTGAGATGAGGTAATATTCTAGGCTGCTGATTTCCCCTCTTCAGCCTAGATATTCCTTGACTTAGTTACAGCAACTAAGTTGACACCCATTGGCCAAACTGCCCTTATGCTTGGCATAATGAAAAAATGCAAAAGGGTGTTTTGCCGTCTCACTTCTTAGTGAAACAGGTGTTAAATTCCCCAATATTCTCTGGGTCAGGTTTGTGTCCTTATCTAGAATCCAGAATCCTTAGCGTCTAATTATAGAAACTTCTGGATTGGCCCGTGACCTGAGACCCGGAATGTCTCAGGTGCTTCTGACTTGGAACTATATTGACCTTATTATAGTTCCCCCGTATTCCAGAATAGTTGTTTCACTTTGGCTGTATTCTGTCCACTATCAACTCATGTCTTGTGATGGGAATATGGATCAGTCAACCCTGATAGACCAGGATTTCCTGACATCCTGCATTTCTGATTCATGTATCCTGAATTTGTTTGATGTGTTTTGTCTTTTGTTATTTAGTTATCTGCTCAAGGGAATCACAATTTGCCAGTTTAAATAAATCAAAAAGTCAAATTAAATGGTTGATTTTATTAAATAATTTAATTTTCACTTAGTTGAGTTGCCCATAAAAGTGATTTGAAATTTGGACCAAGGATTTGACAATCCTGCATTTTTATGTTTAGGTTCTGAATTAACAGTAATAATGTTCCTCTTAAGATGATTCAGTACAAATATATAATCTCTATCTCCAAATAAAGATAACTATCTAGTTTCCAAATATTTTTCCCCTTGTAACTCTGCTAAAACAGCACAGTTACAACACAGGCTTGTATAGCCACCATTTTATTGGGAACTAGAGCTGACTCTGGTTCCTCCTCTTCTCTCCAGTACTTATAGAAGCCCTGGAACCAGTTAATTCTGGGAGTGTGATACACTGCAACTCCCCTGTCACACAATCCACTGCTTAAAGAAAAGCCTCAAATGTACCAAGTGTTGGTCAAACCTGTCACTCCCACAGTATTTCATCCATTGGCTTCTGCCTTCCTTCTGAGTTATATGGGGGTGTACTTCTACTTGGGTAGATTCAATCCTCTTCTGGGCTGTTACTGCTTATTTGGGGATCTGTTTAACCTTGTGATGTTCTCCCTTCCTGTAGGCTCCTTAGTGACTGGCCTCAATCCGTCTGATATCATCCATAATCTTGAAAGTTTACAACAAGTAGATGGGTGCCTGGCAGGAAATCCTAACCTACCAGGGAAGGGTTTATTTATAGTAGAAAGTAGGTAAATAGTTTGAAACTATTAGATAGTCATCAGGGTAAGGGCAGGAGCTGAAATATATTTAGTTATGTTTCAAAAGTGAAATAATAGAGGAGCTGGACTACCTTCTATCAGCAGTAGAAAAAGAGCTTCACAAGTATGAGTGAGATTATCAAAGCAGAGAAAGCTTGGTAAACTTAAAAGCAACCAAAATTTCCAGCAAAGATAAGATCAACCTGAACAGTAAAGCATGAAGTTCAACCCCCAAACTTGAAGAAAGGCAATTACTGTAAGAGTTAAATACTAGTGATTCTTTTTAAATAAACCAAGAGAAACTATAGAAATTTAACAGTCTTATGTAAGATATACCTGAATTTCAGAAGCAGGGCTCTACAACATTAGATGGACTGGCTATGCCATATGGAGATACCCTGATCCTTTTCATGAAAATTGAAACCCTCAAACTATGCAGTAAAAGAAGGAAATATGTACCTAAAAATTAAGAGTAGAGTTAGGCATGGTCAGGATATTTAACAGTTTAAGATGAAAGTCTTAGTTTATCTACTGATAAATAACCCATATGTGTTCCTTATAGAGCATCATGGGGAGATGTATGGGCTTTTTATCAAGATAATCTTCTCAGTGTTTAGATAGTTTCAGGGATCCACACATTGGAAAGTCTCTCTCCAATAGAATGAAGGAAAGCTCCAAAGTTGAATTTGACTAAGGTGAACCCTACTGGAATCCCTATCATGAGCATGTGCAAGAGATGACCCAATAAGCGGAATCTCCCCTGAAAGGGAGAGAAGTGGTTTAAAAGATAATAGACACTGGTATACCCTAAGACCTACCAGGGGGCCTTGGGGTGGATAATCAGAGGGAATTGTGCTGTTTCTACGTATGGGGCATGGCAACGGCGTGGTCCAAAACAATATCAAATTGAATCTTCTAATTTATTGATGAGAGTTGGTTTGGGAGTCTCAAAGTTTACATTGGCTTGTCCATAATGTTGTAACTGTGCTGTTTTAGCAGAGTTACACAAGGAAAAATATTTAGAAGATAGATAATAATCTTTATTGTGAGATAATGATTATATAGTATATGTGAATCAAGAATAACAGGAACATGATTGGTGATCACACAGCTGGATAGTGAAGGGGTGGCTTGATCCTGGTAATGAGTCAAGCGCCAAAACAAGGTATTGTTGCAACTGAGCTTCCAGACTTGCCTGCTAACATATCTTACAATACACAGGGGGCGCTCAATGAGCCTCTCCCTGACATATCTAATGTTATGGATTAATCTGATGGCAATATCAAATGGCAGTACTTCATCCTAATTAGGAGTGTTGCCAATTTGACCTGCTGATCCCCGCACAAGTTATTCCTTGGCTCCAAACCCTACATAGAACTTCCCACTATGCCACCCCCTTGTGGCCTTGTGGCTTTCCCCATATAGTATATTAATCACAATATTCTACAATAAACAATATCATATTTTTATTATTCTTTCCTTTCCATTGGACTGTTGTCTTCCCCAATTCCAAATACTGAATTCTCATTGGTTCAGTTGCAACAGTGATAGTAGCAGTAGGTTGACAACCTACCTAAAACAAAATTCCCCCAAGAAAGGACGGAGTACGGGCCGTATGGTTACTCCCCAAAAAGAGAACTTCCCGCTGATCCCCAAGGGGGACATCCCTGACGGTTATGTCATCTATCAATACCAGTTAGTTCTCACCAGCGTGTACAATTGGCTCCGCCTCAGGCAGCGTGATGCCAGCGTCACCTTGCCCCAGTTGGACCTCTCTCAGCGCATGCTCAACCTCCAGCTAGAATCCTTTGCTGGTGGCGTCAAAGGGGTCAACATTGTCAGTTGGATCCAATCTACTTAAATTGCCTTTGCATTTGTCAGGTTCCTGAGCCCATGTGGGTTGCCACTGCGTCTGTTGCCTCACGGGGCCTGCCGCTGTGTGATTCATCAACTGGGCCAGCCAGGAACTTGACATTACCTGGGCAGCATTCTGAGACACCGCCAAGTCCCATTACAGTGAAACCTTCTCCCCCATTGTTGTGGGAACTCCTCTTCTAGCAATCAAACAAACTGGTTCTGTTCCTGAGTACCTTGCCGCCTGGCAACAAGCTCTTACTGCAGCCCCCAAAGCCGTGACCAACGGAAATGCAATGCTACTCAGTCTCATTGTCAATGGGTTAAAGCCCCATATCTGCAAGTGGGTCCCTGTAGGTTGCTGTACCTCCATCAATGACTTCTACAAAGCCATTGTGGAGGCTAACAATCAGGCCTCAATAGGCTTCTGCTGTACCAGTGACGCTCCATCCCAACCACGTACCACACCTGGCAGCAGCCACAATCAAGTAGGCCGCCGTTAACCAAGTCAGCAAGATAATGGGACTAAACGCCCCGCAAGGGGGAGCTTTAGCTAGCGCAGATCAAGGATCAGGGAAAAGCCTGGGGGTTGTAACAACAAGAGGCCTTACAACCTCACCTGACTCATCCTCTCAATCCCTGCTTGCAAAAAATCCCTGTGACTACAACATTCATGAAGTTGAAACCCTGGACGTCTTTCAAGTCCACAGTGAGAACCCTGTATTACAAGCAAGCCACTCCTCAAATAAAGTAACACACTTGTCTTATCCCTTCTGTTTCTATGGGAACACCCACAAATTACTGGTAGATACCGGGGCCAACCACACTATGGTGGACCAGGTGTTTGCTGACTCTCAGCAATTAGACCAAGTGCCCAGAAGGTTCAAGGCAGTACAAGTAGCTGACTCCTGCAGAGTAGCCATCACCCACAAGATGGTACCCTTCTCTGTGAGAATGGGGAACATCCAGGTTAAGCTCTCTGAGCCAATCATGGCAGGACTCAGCCACAACGTAATTGCTGGTCTTGACTGGCTGCGGCACAATTGTCCCTACATCAATTGGGATACCTCTGTCATCATCCTCAACAGAAATGGGGCAGGGTTCCAGATTTACCCTGTAGAAATGATCAATTTACTCCATGATACTGTGTTTGTCAGAATAACAGAGACAGGCTTGTACAATTTCAAGGGGGAACTAGACTTTAACCAATGCTCAGTCAAAGTTATTCACGCTGAACCATCTGTGGTCTCTCCTTGACCTCTCCATCACCACCAGCGCTTGCTGCACTCCTTGAAGAGTGCAAGGATGTATTCAGTGAGACACTTTAACAACTACCTCCTCCTTGGGAGATCCAGAACACTGTATAACTTCAAGGGTTGTTACCTAAAGCACAACCATTATACCGTCTCACACCAAAAGAAGATAAAACCCTCCGCCAGCACCATGTGGACGCGCTTGATAAGGGCTTCATTTTCCCCTCACTCTCTCCATACAGGGCGGCTGTCTTCTTTGTAGCTAAGAAGGACAGGTCCCTTTGCCTGATCACAGACTACCGCGCTCTAAATGAGGTGACAGTTAAGAATAAGTACCCTCTGCTGCTGGGTGACAACCTGCTTGATACACTTGCAGGTGCAAAGGTCTTTAGCAAGATTGATCTCACTGTGGGGTACAACCAGGTCTGCATTGCACCAGGGGATGAGGTAAAAACTGCCTTCTGCACACGCTACAGGTTGTTTGAGTGTCGTGTCATGAACTTTGGAATGACCAACGCTCCCTCCACCTTTGCCATGTTGATAAGCAAAGCATTTGAGAAACTGATTGGGAAATGTGTAGCTGTGTACCTTGACAACATTATTGTCTTCAGTCAAGATCAAACCACACACCTCCAACACATCTGTGCTGTCCTTGACACTCATCAGAAAAATCAGCTAAAAGCTAAACCCTCCAAATGCAAGTTCCTCAAGTTGGAGTTACTATTCCTTGGGCACACCATCTCTGCCCAAGGGGAAAAGCCCAACCCTGCCAAAATCAAGGCAATCACTAGCATGCCGCCCCCCCCCGCCAATGTGGGCCAACTGTGGACATTCCTAGGCATAGATGCCTATGTGCGCAAGTTCATTTCCAATTGCGGGAAACTAATAGCATCTCTCACTGAGCTCCTCAATACCAAACAGTGCTTCCATTGGACCCCTGTCAGAGATCAAGTCTTTGAGACGTTGAAGCAAAGGCTCATAACAGCACCAGTACTGCAGTTCCCAAATTGAAACTGACAGTACAAACTCAAGTCTGATGCCTCTGACAGGGCCATAGGGGGCATGCTAAGGGTAAAAACTGACAATGGTGTCTTTTTCCCCGTGGCATATGAGTCCAGGAAACTTACTGACTTGGAACAATGCTACCCCATTCATGATAAAAGTTGGCAGCAATTGTGCATTGTGTTGAGAAGTGGCGCTGTTATCTGGAAGGTGCTACCTTCCTACCCCACGTTCTGACGGACCACAAGTCACTCCAGTACTTCAACATGCATTCCACTTGACACACCGCCAAGCAGGATGGGTTGATCATTTATCCCCTTACCAGTTGTTCATTGAGTACAAGCATGGAAAGGAACTTGTCACAGCTGATGCGCTTTTACGACTCTACATGGCGTCCATCACAGGGGACAATGGCTTGGACCCAGATTGGCCCATGCTCTATCTCCGCCCTGAGTCAACTTGCTATGAGGGCCTTAACTTGGCCGGCATCTCCAAATTGAATGACAAAAAAGTCAGTTCAGCACCAATGCTGGTAACGTCTGCTGCCGGGCAGAGACTGGCAAGAAGACACCTTACATTCCCACCACACAACAAGGGGACACAATATTGCACTACCACCAAATTCTTGAGTCACATCAGAGGGTGTAACCACTTCAAGATCATGAAACAGAAGGTTTGGTGGCTGTGCATGTGTCAAGACATCTTGGACCTCCTTGAAATGTGCGTGTTGTGCAAAAAGAACATGTTCAAACCTGCACCCCCAAGTCTGTTCTGCCCATCAAGGCCATGGAACCCTTTGAGCAGTGGGCCCTTGACATTGTGGGGCTACTCCCCAAAGACAGACTAGGGAAGAAGTACATTATCACTGCCATTGACTACTTCACTTGCTGGTCAGTGGCCTGGGCAACAACCAACCACACTGCCACCACCATTACCCACTTCATTGGCAAGGAAATTGTGGCCCGCTTTGGGAAACCCAAAGTCTCATCACAGATGGCGGCCCTGAACTTGTTGGGCATGTCATGAAGTCATACTGCGCCTAGAACGTGCTCCAATGTATAGTTACAGCCTCCTACCATCCTCAAGCCAATGGACGCATAGAACAGTTAAATGGCTTGCTGGTTCAGTTGATTGCCAAGCTCTCACAAGAACACCCTAACACCACATGGACTGAACACCTGCCCACTGCTCTACTTATCCTGCGAGCAAGAATCAACCAGGACACGGGGTTCAGCCCCAGTACCCTAGCCTTTGGGATGCCTGACAGTCTGAAAGGGGTTGAACAGGAGAAACTACGGTCCAAGGTTCCTGATAAGTCTCCCCTGATAACAACTCCATCCCTAGACCAATGGCGTACCAAAGCCCAGGAAATTGAACACAAGCAAATTGCAGGAGGGACAAAGCACCTCAAAGCTAGATACACTGCAGGTGACCCTGTCTACACCCTCAATCCCAATTCTGCCAAGTTGGAACCCAACCACCTAGGACCCTTCAAGATAGCTACAGTCTACAACAATCATACCTACCAACTCAAAGATGCCCAAGGAAACACTAAGAAGCTTCACCATGATTGCTTGCGCCCCTGCCGCGCCATCCCCACACAAAAGTTGTTTGTACAGACCTTCCCAAATCTTCTGCAGACTCTGGTCTTGGTATCTGACAACAAGCAGGGGGCAAGGGGGGGTGTTGCAACCAAGCTTCCAGACTTGCCTGACAATGTATCTTACAATACACAGGGGGCGCTCAATGAGCCTTCTCTTGACGTATCTAATGTTATGGATTAATCTGATAGCAATATCAAATGGCAGGTACTTCATCTTAATTAGGGGTGCTATCAATTTGACTTGCTGACTCCTACACAAGTTATTCCTTGGCTCCAAAACTTACATGGAACTTTCCACTAAACCACCCCCTTGTGGCCTTGTGGCTTTCCCCATATAGTATATTAATCACAATATTCTACAATAAACAATATCATATTCTTATTATTCTGTCCTTTCCATTGGACTGTTGTCTTCCCTAATTCCAAATACTGAATCCTTATTGGTTCAGTTGCAACAAAAGCCTAAGAGAGGATCATATTAAGGAAATAGGGCTTGGATCAATCATTAATTCAATACAGAGTCATCAGTCTTTTATTCTAGTGGACTTGCTTTAAGGTGGCCTGCCTGCCCGTGTTTTATCCAAGTTAGCTCACAACACTAAAAGAGACTGAAGTAGCATTAGGTCAACATGGCAGGAGGCGCATCTTTTTTGGGGTAGATTTTGTGGAAGCTTGCTTGACAACTTTCTTGGCTTATTGTGTTTGTTCTAGACACGCCACACAGCTGAATCTCTTTTCAGCTGCCTGCCTGGGCCACTATCCAGGGCTAGCTAGCCAGCAGTTGGCTACTAGTTCACAATATGATAGTTACACTAATCAGAGCTACTCTAATACAATAGGCTCAAGGCCTTTTATCTTAGAGTGTTTAGCCCGGTGGCCCAGTCCATGTTGGACTCTTCTAGAAGTTTTTCAGATGATTGCTCATATAATGGCCCTTGTTCTAGGATACAATTTAAGTTTAGAATAGTAATTTTTATGAATAGCATGTTCAAGGTGGTTGTTGTGAACTAATTAATGAATAGTAATTGTATGTTCCATTCATTAATTACACAGCATGAATTTGTTAATGCCAGGATATGATTTGGTCATTGTTTATGGATCCTGCAGCCTGCATTGTTCTGTTGAAACCATTCCAAAGAGTGATTGCCAGCTGGCCTGCATAACTGGTTGAATCTGTTGATTAGTCAATATCATAAAGTCCTGACAGTAACACTTCCTTGAATATTTTAGGATGACAGTCAACAATTTCCTGGTCTTGGGGAGTAGTTGTGTCCTGGTGTTTCTTGAGCTTTATGACCTTGTATTAGCAGGAGTCCCAACCAATTGCTTTGAGGTTGTCTTTCTCTTCACGAGTCTCTGTGATACGTAAAAAGACGTGGTTTTGTAGTAGTTAGTCCACAGAGTTAGGCTAAATTTTATGGTTGACTCCTTCATGCTTGATGTTTAATACAGAGGTGACCCAATCTATGTGGGGGGTGTTCTTTTGTAGCTAGCCCAGGCCAAGTACAACGTCAAATCTGGGGAAGTCAAGGACAGGTCCTTGGATGGGTAAGTTTAGATTCTCCAGTGTGATGGAAAAGGATGCAGTCTCTTGTGTCACAGTAATGTGGTGTTTATCAGATAAAACCACTTTTTTAATCTGCAAAGGATTATTGACTAGCTTGAACTTGTCCACAAAAGTACTATTGACAAGTGTGCATTCTGCGCCTGAGTCCAGGAGCGCTGAGCTAGTGTAACTGCAAAAGCAAAAAGGGTAGGAAATCAGTTTATTTGGATGTCTGGAAATGGTGTAGATTACTGGGTCCTCTGAGAAGACCTCAATAATTGGACATTGGTCCACATCTTTAGGACTGTACTCATTGTTGGGCAAGACAGGAGTTTGGCAGAAAGAGCTTGGCTTGCTTAGTGTTCTCCCCCAGGCTTTTCCCTTGTCCTGGTTGTCCTGAGTAGTAGTGACTCTGAAGTGGGTGTGGTTTGAATGTCCATTTTTCTCATTACTGTGGCCATTTAAACCTGAGGACTTGTGGCCTGCACCATTGTTGTTGCCAGGTGGGGGATGATTAGCGCGTCCTGGTGGGTGAGAGTCCTTGTGCCTCTCTATCTTTCCAGTATGAGCCTTGTGGAGGGAATTTGACATTTTTTCTGCTTTATCTGCTTCTTGATAGAAGCTCTTCAGTTTGGTTATTTGGTCCAGGTTGATGTGTCTCATTTAGTGCGGCTTAAGTGAGTTGTAGTACATGAGGTTGGTAGCTGAAGTGTCAAAAACCATATTTGAGGGGGCACATAGTTGGAGTTCCTTGTAGGTGCAGGTGAGTTCTTTCACTGTTCCAGTCTGGTTCAAGTTCTTTACTTGGTGTATGATCATGAGGGCAGTGCCCTTCATTACAAACCTTGCCAAGAAGTCTTGTTTAAAGTTGTCCCATTTTTTCTTGGTGTGATTTTGGTGCCACTTATTGCACCAGGTGCCAGTGTTGTGAGTCAGTCAATGGATATCTCTGCAATCCAAAACTGTTGTGGGCATTCCATTTGCGCTAATTTTTCCATGAAGATTGTATCTATGCTGTGTTATTGTTTTCATTAGCCCCAGCAAAGGACTCCAAGGCAGCACTACAAAGTTGTTGGGCTACATGGGTGGACATGATACTTTTTCTGTCACTTGAGAGATGGCTGTAGGTGCTTGGAAGAACCCTTTCACTAATAGGGCGTTAAAGGCGGGACCAGAATTACCATGTTCTGGTATATTACAAACCCTTCTGGTATTTTGGTACCTGACATGTAGGGTTTCCAGTCCACAGGGATGCCAGACATGATTCTTTTGTAAATTTGTTGACCACAGCAAATACAAAAAAAAACAGGTAGAATTTTAAAGAAAAAGGTAGGATGGAGAACCTACCTGTGCTATCAATGTTTTAACTGTGCTGGTTTAGCAAAGTTACAAGGAGAAGATATTTAGAGACTAGATAATATTCTTTATTTAGAGATAATGATTATATAGTTAATATGAGTCATGGATAACAGTAACATGGTTGTATTGATCACATGGTTGGATGGTGAATAGGATGACTTGTTCCTGGTAAAGGGTCAGACGCCAAATCCAGTCATTCACCATATAGGATCATTTTTTGTTCATGTTGTTGATTTTGGGAATTTGAGTCAACTTCCTGGTTTGACTACAGGTCACCAGGAAGTCAGATTGTGGGCCTCAAACCCGCTTAGTTGGAACCTTGTTGGCAGGTCAACCCTGCTGTTTTAACCCCTGCAACAAAAATAACCCACAAGACCCATTTATACCCAAATTTCTTCCAGAAGGAAGTCTTGGGAAATCTCATGGTTGTAGTGGTGGATTAGTTGAATTAAAAGGTATAAATCAATGGGTGAGTGAAAGACTTTATTGATTGGACTTTTATAAAATATAGCTTACCAGGCTTAGATAGAATGGTAGCAAGAAAATAGTTTGGAGCAAGATGTAAAGGGAATGAGGAAATTAGGGGATACTTCTGGTGAAATTAGGTAGCTGGAAACTAAAAAACTGTAGATGTAAATCTTTTTCCTCCTCATTATGTTCTCAATAGCATAATTACTGAGTTGAAACCAGATTATTTGCCTAACAGACAAGCCAAGGCTGTGGAATTCACTTTTTCCCCTCACACAGAAGATGGAGACCAGGAGCCAGGATCAACAACAGAACCAGAGGATAACAGACCAGGGATTAAAGAACCAGAGCCAAAACCCTTTCCAACGTCACCAGCAGAAGTTAAACTATGATTCAAAGTCATTTTTGAGCCAAATGATTGGCTGAAATCCAAATCAAAAGATACTGATTGGTTAGATTTAAGGTTTACATTAATCTCTCTCTGTAGAAGACCAATTAAGTGCAGAAAAGACTTGGGTTCAATCCCCATAACCAAAATTGTTTAATAATGTGAATTAACTGGTTCTTGAATAATAAGTAAAATAGAGAAAATACTACCTACTAATAATTCTTTTCTAGGAAAATTAATTGATACAAAGGTATAAGTATCCTCTAAATTTTTTGACCCTGACTGATTGTTGTCAGGAATATCATTCAAATAATTCCTGACATTTACATCAAGATTCTAAATGAGGTTCCCCAGATTACCACTTTTACTTATTTTTAAACTTCAAAATCTTAAATCTTTGATCTTTTCTCTCTAATTTGTATTTTTCCAATTAGCTTTTTCCCTATTTTGGATTTAAATGTATTTTTGTGAGACAACAAGCACTAGGCCTGTTACCACCAATTTTCTCAACAAAAAGTGTTTTCACATCTCATATACCAAGATATTCTCATGAAGATACCCTAACATTGACATTCTCTTAGTTACTAACACTTCAACACTTTTTTACATAGTCTTCTTAGGGTTAGCAATATTGATGTCATCTTTTTCACCCATTTTAAGGCTTTAACCAGGGTAATAAAGGTACTTCTGCAAGCAGTGCCAAAGTTTTGCACTTTCTAAACTTAAATCATGATGTTTTATACGTCATTGTATACACCCTTAAGCCTATGTGGGTAAGACCCTGTGAGCATAGATATGCTTTAAAATATTACAATATGTAAAATTATCTCAAGAGCATAGGTATGATAAGTTCTATTATATTAAAAGATAAGCTTTTGTGACAACTATATGTAAGACTTTTGAATACATGCCTAAGAGTGTGAAAAATATGATAGTGGTTTCTGAATTCTACAAATAGTTAGTCAGCAATCCTCACTCTTAATACTATACCTTTGGCTGGTATAGTGACAGTCTTAGTGCAGACAGAAGAATAAAAGATATAAAGACAAAACTGGTATTTTATTTGATAGTTATGTATTATTATAGTATGGGGCAGTGGAATTGCCACCAGAAAAAGGGAAGCACAGGCAGAAGGACTTTCCAAAAGGAGGAGTGTGGAAATGCACATTAGAAAGAGACACACAAGAAAACAAATGATTTCATGTGCCTCGCCTAATGAACGCAAGTGGCAATTATTTTTTTGTCCTATTAATAACTTTGGAAGTAAAGCCTGCATTTGATGTGCCATCCAGATACACTTTGAACACTTGTTTTTTAGGCGTTTTAAACGTATTTAACCCTTGTAAAACCATGTTGCAATAAGGAAATTATCCAACTGTGTGATTGTTTTATTGCTTAATTCCTAAGTGATTTTCTTTGTTCAATCCATTTAGGATCTGCGGCAGGGTGCTAATTTTGGTACCCTCTTTGATTCCAACAATGTTGTTTCAAGGAACCAACCCCCAATATTATGAGATCATTTTCATTATTTCAAATATGTTTTTCTGTTTCATATGTTGATAGTTGTCAGAAAATCTGCAGACTGTGGTATTTTATCAGGCAACAGCGCCCATGTTGACACTAAAAATGTCAACAGTGGCCATGTCAACAAAGTGTCGACATGGCCACTGTTGACTCAAAACTCTAAATCTCCTATGTTTTTTGCTAGTTGCTCTAGCTTAATTCTTTTTTTTAAAGCGTTCAGGGGTGCAAACCCAGAAAACACGACAAAATTGTGGCCATCTTGACACAATTTAATATTAAGCTTATTAAAAAACTTGATTTAACCTGATTTTTCCTTTACATTTACTAATAAAAATTAGTTTATTTTTTATTTGATTTCACAACGTAAAAGTGTCAATGTTGACACTTTTTAAGCCAAACTTATTTTTAATAACAAAACTGAAGCATCTACAGTAAAAAAAATAAGTGCACATATAAAAATATTTTTTTATTGAATTGTTATATTGAAAAACACAGTGCATATATATTTAATTGTTGGTATGTTCATGTTATAATTATATATGTGGCACTTATTACGGCTTTAATATATTAAGTGGATTGGATGCTAACGGTGATCTAATAATTTAAGCGTGACTTACTATGTAAGTTACTATAGAATTTATTATTAAAAATAATGTTGACACTTGTAAATGTTGTTTATTTGCTTGTGATCACCCCCTGGGGTGGAGTTAAGCAAATTAGAGTGGTGTTATTAACCCTAGATTAATATGCCACCTCATATAAAGAATGTTGTAAGTGACATTGTTGACACTTTACCTTTTTCAATAGTTGAATACAACTTCTTAACAACGTTACTTAAGCGCAATGGTAAAATATCATATTCTCACTACCCAAATATAATTTTTAATAAAGAAATAAAGAACCTTGATACTTTTTTTACTTATTTTTATATGTTTTTTTAATTTTTATGTGAACAAAAATACACAGGAAACAGTTAATTTTTTGCTAGCCTGCGTAAATTTAATTAAGTGTACTATGTAAAAACATAGTAAAAAAAGCTGAATTCTCACTGTTGATTACAAAAATTGTAGACATTATTTTTGACAACATTCTCACTGTTGACATTATTTTGAAAATTTACTAATTTTCAATCATAATGTTGATGCTTTTCACTTCTCACATATAAAACTTTATGTTTTATATAATAAAAACTTCTCATTTTTTGATATGTTGTATTTTTGACTTTGCTCTTTCATATTTTATAATTTTTAAATATAATCTATATCTAAATATAATACTTTCACATATTTCTATCAACTTTTATCTTGTTATTTATAGCTTTAATAAAATAAAAACTATGCAAGTATTTTTTAACATTTCAATGCCAATAAAAACCATCTAAAATTTACTTTTTGTATATTATGCTTTTTAAGTTGTTTTTTTTGTTTTTCTCATACTTTGCTTTATTTTAAACCATTTTACTTATTATTTTAGGACAAGAACACCTCTAAGCAGCCAAAGGGTACCAAGCGTCCCTTCAAGCCCACCAAAGCCACCAAGAAGAAGCCTGTCTTGTCAAAGAAGGCCACCCCCAAAACATCCCCCAAGCCCTCTCCTGAGAAAAGCCCTGCTCATTCCACTGGGGGAGAGGAAACTGATGGCTCTCTTACAGAGCACAGTTTTTACAACTTGGCTTCTGACAAGGAGCCAACCAAGAAGAAGCGCTCAGCCCAAAAGTCCCCACCCAAGGATAAGTCTCCTGCACATGAGGAGCACCACGACAAGCCTCCTTCTTCTTCCCCACCCCCACCAAACTCTCCCCCTTCAAGCTCATCTGGGGATGATACAAAGCCCCGCCCTGATTACTTCCCTGGCTTCCGCCATGCTCCTGCTGGCCCTTGGGACCCTCTTGTGGCCCACAACATCTGCAACGTTGATGGCAAGTTCAAGGTCCCTTCCACCCTGCCCAAGTTTTTCCCCATCATGAGTGTTAAAGGTGGGCTGGCCATGGTGGCTAATGGATACATCTTCTCATGCAACAATGCCAACTGGGGCTTTAAGAGCCGGCATAACACCTGTGAGGACTGCTCCTGCCCAGTGCGGCTCAACACTGAGCGCTGGGACCTAGTCCAAACTATCAAGGGCAAGCACACTTGTGTGATGCCCAACACAACCATCTCCCACCTCCTGAAGTGGTATCTGGTGCAGATTATGCCCACTTCCAAAGACCTTTCTGCTACCCAGCTGGCTGTGCTTGCTTGCAAGTACCTGACCCCTACCAACTTGAAGAGGGTGCCAACCCATAATCAGTTGGTCAAGTTTGTAAGTGATAGGCGTCAAGCCTCAAACCCCCTGGCCAAGAGTGCTACCAACATCAAGGACCTGGTCCTCACCAATGCCCTCAAGAAGACAGAGGATGGTGAGATGTTCCTGCTTCATGACAATGGGCAGGAAGTGGAGGATAGGATTGTAGCCTACGCCACAACCCAAAACCTGAAGCAGCTAAACACTGCTACCACCTGACTGTGTGACAGCACATTTGCTACCTGCCCTCCTCTCTTCAAGCAGCTTTGGGTCCTTCATGGGCAGTTCAATGACCAGGTCATCCCCCTTGTCTTCTTTCTCCTTCCTGGTGCCAAGACAGAGGTCTATGCCAGAGCTTTCAAGATTGTCCGGGATGCTTTTAGCTCCCTTCCCACCAACCAGCTCCCCCCTTCCACCCACACCACAAGGGCCAATCCCTCCTCTGCTGAGAAGGATGAGGCAACCTTAGCTGCTGAGCAGCTAGCTCATGCGCACTCACTTGGGCCAAAGGTTATAATAATAGACTTTGAGCAGGCTCAGTTCAAAGCCTTCCAGGCCACCTTTGATGGAGAAGTCCAGGGCTGCTTCTTCCATTTTTGGCAGGCCCTTGTCAAGAATCTCAAGAGTGAGAAGGACCTTTTTGAGAAGTATCTCAATGATGGTAAGGGGATGTGCCGCTTTGCCATGACCCAGTTTGCTGCCTTGGCTTTTGTGCGCCTGGAGTATACTGGGCTTGGCTTTGAGGCCCTCCAGGAGGATGCTTATATCAAGAAGCACTCCACCATCTTTGAAGGCTACCTGGAGTACTTTGAAAAGCAATGGGTGGGCAAGAAGGTGACTGCCCAAAGAGGAAAGAGCGGGGCCACTGCCCCTTAGAACTGCCAGGGCGCCTGTATTAAGGGGGAGATGAAGACCACCTCTAGCCTTGAGGTTTGGAACAAGCACTTGAAGACCAAGTTTGGGACCAACCCCAAGTTCAACAAGTTCTTCCAGAAGCTGCAGGAGGAGCACGCCCGGACTGTCTCCAAGTTCTGCGACCTGGCCATCCAGGTGGCCCCCAAAAAGAGGAAATCTAAGGACCAGGACTACCAGGAGGACGTACAGAAGGTAGTAAAAAAAAGTACAAGGTGGCAGAGATCAAGAAGTACCTTGAGGACATTGCAACTGCTCTTGCTGGTGGCTTTAATTAGCCCAATAAACCTTGCTTTGCTTTGCCTATATATTTTTTACTTTTAAACTTTTAATTTTTTGATTTAGAGGTTAGTACTAATCTTTTTAGGTATAAAGGGTAAGTTTCAGATACAGTTTCAATGTGGTTTTGTAAGAAATATCTTATATTTTGTTAATTTATCTTTAAGGTATGAGATATTTTCAGTTATGCTTATATAAAGTATAATAAATTAAATATAGAATTTTCTTATATTTTGTGGTTATTATGATATATAAAATATCTTTATTTTTGGTTCATTGGAATTTTGATTTTTATGGGAATAAAAAATAATTTTATAATAAAGAGTGTAATTTACATAGTAAACTGAAAAATAGTTGCTTATATCTCCTTATTTTTATTACTTATAATAATTTTTTATTGTTGTTTTAAACTCTCTGGGGTCATTTTTAGTATAATAAATATTTCAAAATATTTTTTATATTAAAAATGTTCAGGGTAAAGTGTTTTGTTAATTAAAAAAGTGTCGACATCCAGGAAACAACATTAAGTAAAACCGGGTTGACACTTTACTATAGTGTCAACATTAAAAGTGTCAACATGGCCACTGTCAACATTTTTAGTGTCAAAATGGGCGCTGTTGCCTTTTATCATCCACTAGATAATATCCTAAGGTTTCTAACATCAGGAAAGCACATAGAACCTATGACTTTGGCGTAACCTGCAGCCTGGAATACTTTGTTGTCATCAGAAGTAGCAAGTCTGACTGGGCCCAAAGCCAAAGAATTGGGCTGGTTCTTCCTACTTCTGGATATAGGTTCATAAGTTGTTATCTCTATATTTTACTATAAAAATTAATGCTGTATGACAACAGTATCATCTTTTGCTCTACTAATAAAGCCTAAGAGAGGATCATATTAAGGAAATAGGGCTTGGATCAATCATCAAGTCAATACAGAGTCATCAGTCTTTTATTCTAATGGACTGGCTTTAAGGCGGCCCACCTTCCCATGTTTTATCTAAGTAACTCACAACGCTAGGAAGAGACCAAAGTAGCATTAGGTCAACATGGCAGGAGGCACAGCCTTTTCTGGGTGGATTTTGTGGAAGCTTGCTTGACAACTTTCTTGGCTTATTGTGTTTGTTCTAGACACGCCACACAGCTGAATCTCTTTTCAGCTGCCTGCCTGGGCCATTATCCAAGGCTAGCTAGCCAGCAGTTGGCTACTAGTTCACAATATGATAGTTACACTAATCAGAGCTACTCTAATACAATAGGCTCAAAGCCTTTTATCTTAGAGTGTTTAGCCCGGTGGCCCAGTCCATGTTGGGCTCTGCTAGACATAATGCAGATGATGGTTCTTATGACAGCCCTCTTATTCTAGGATACAATTTAAGTTTAGAATAGTAATTTTTATGAAGTGCATATTGAGGTGCTTGATGAAGAGAACTAATTAATGAGTAGTAATTGTATTTTCCATTCATTAATTACAATGCATGAATTTTTTAATGCCAGGATATGATTTGGTCATTGATTTATTGATCCTGAAGCCTGCATTGTTCTGTTGAAACCATTCCAAAGAGTGATTGCCAGCTTGCCTGCATAACTGGTTGAATCCGTTAATTAGTCAATATCCCAAAAACCTGACACTAGTGATGTCATAATGTTGTAGCCTGATCCCTAGAAATAATGTTGTCAGAATCAAAGTGGTTACCCTTAATTTGGACCATATTAGGGATGCATCATCCTGCATCACTGAATATTCAATGAAAGCACTCCTCAGTCCAAAGGGTATCAATATGCATCAGATGATCAAATCATTCCACAATATTGATACCTTCATTACATTTATCTGATTGGTTCATGAGAACCTTAGATCTAAAGGCCTATTATATACTATTGTTGTTTTATTAGACAGCATTGGTCTTCATAAGGTGGCTAGCATTTTTGGTAAAATTCTAATGATCAGTACTTGATGAAAATTGGGACAAATCAATTAGATACAGCCCCAATGTTTCTCATGTCTATCCCCTCATATTCTCTGTACTGTAAATTCAGAACCTAAAGGTAAAAATGTGGGATTGTCAAATTGTTTTTGCGTGAACTCACCAACTTAATGGAGTAATTTTTATCCCAGAAAAATTTAATTTTTTATATAAAAGGATGAAAATTATTCCAGTAATTTGGTGAGCTTACACAAAATTAATTTGACAATCCTGCATTTTTACCTTTAGGTTCTGAATCTACAGTATTTTAATACAATTGAAAAAATCTTTGGGTGATTCAATAGAGTTGTCAAGAAGGGACGCCATCTGGACCTGAGGCCTTGTTTAATTTGCGGCAGGTTGGGACCCATACCTTTCCAGCAGAGACTGTGGCTAAATCCTATGCCCACTATGATTTGTTTATCCCTGTGTGTCTTTCTGACCAGTCAATCAATTAAATATGTGACTTATTTTTTAATTTTAAGTTTTTTACTTAATATTTTTAATAGAGAATTTATAGAAACATACTTTTTATAATCCTAATATTATATCATCAGTAAATTGAAAATTAGCAAAGCAAAGAAAAATTGATTGGCTGAAGTTTTTAAGTTTTAAAATATATTTATTGTGTTTGTTTTAATAGTCTGGAAACATACAGTAATTTTAAAAGCTATGGCAACAAACAAAAATACTTTGGATTTAAACAAAAATAACTCAGATGTAAACAAAATTAAAAATAAATAAATTTTTATTAATTTAGAATAGACTTATTTATTTTTAATTTTGTTTACATCTGAGTTATTTTTGTTTAAATCCAAAGCATTTTGGATTGTTGCCATAGCTTTTAAAACTACTGTAGTAGAGACCAATAAAAAATATAAATATGAAGATATTTGAACAATATATTACTATAGATTCAGAACCTAATGGTAGAAATATGGGATTGTCAAATCCTAGATCCAAATTTCAAATCACATTTATGGTTTGGCCTTTTTTAATTAAATTGAATCCTCTGTATCTTATTTGAATATTTAAAAATTGCAGGATATCATAGACACTTTGCAAAGTTTAAGTTAAGCTGCATGTTGAAAGTGGAAAAAATTAATCAACAGTAATCAGATTTGAAGTGTTCAAATCCACCATCCATTTTCATTAAGTTTACTATTGTTGTATATATACTTAGTGGAAATATAATAAATAAGATAAAAGGGGAAACTTAAGAAGAGAATGATACTTTATTAGATATTAATATAGGATAAAATATAGTATCACAGAAAGCTACATACTGTCCATGTACGTCATGGAAGTCATGGGGCTTATTAAAATAATGTTCCTCTTAAGTCATGGGGCTTATTCAAGTTGTGTTCCACTTAGGATCTGGAATTATTGATTCCTGTGGTAGATGGCTAAATAATAAAAGCGCCACCAGCTTAATGATTAGTTGGGGAATCATTCAGCAAGTCACTCAGGGAATTAATTTCCTAAGAGGGAGTAATCAAAGATTTTGTGACACTATGTTTTTTTTTGAATTGCAGGATTGTCAAATCCAACAACTAGATTTTAAATAAAAAAATCATGCCACTATTAAATTCAAAATTAATTGCAAAGTTTGGAATCAAAATTAAATTTATAGTTTGAAACCAGGACAAAGAAATCCAAATTAAGAAGATCCACTATAAATAAAATCAATGAAAAATTCAATTTTTTAACTATATTTAGGCATAAAAATCAAATAAAACATAAAGTTTTCTAAAACAAGATCAAGTAAAAAACTATACCTTTTAAACCAATAATATGAATATTGTGATAATATTCAAGGCTAAAAAAGAAAGAAAAAATAACTACTCTAAACTAAGCTAAAGCCCTAAAAACACATATTTAATCTGTATAAATTAATCTTTTATGGACAGACTATCCTATTCCCAAACAACTCTTGCAACAGGCTGTGGGGCAGCCTGTTCACAAGGACACCCCAGAGGGCTCATTAATAGACAAAAGGCACAAAAGGTGCACATCAAAGCCAATAAATAGGTCTTCTAAGGTACTGATGCAAGCCAATCACCTCCTGCATCACAAGCTAGGAACATTAGATTAAATTCAAGACAAAATTTCCTCTTGCGGCCTGCCATTAAAGTCTCTCATACCAGGATCAGTGGGAATAATGAGGTTACATACACCTTCACTGTTTACCTGGGTATAACCCACCCTGCACTATGGATCCCAGAGTTGCTAATTCATGTCCCTGAGTATTTGATACTTTGTATAAGCCCTTGGCCACAAAATAAGAGCAAGTTACTCCAGTTATATATTTTACAATTTACAGTTCTATTGTTTGCAATAAGGATGCTGTGTTTTACACAAAGGTCTTTATTCTGTGTGTTGACCCCAATAGCTTGGATGCTGTGGTACCCACCAAGGGCAAATGTCAGTTGTCAGATAGTGAGTGTGAGGCTGTCATCAACTGTGTAACTGGAGGAATGTATGTTAAGGATATTACATCCCAATTTAATATCACAACAAGAATTTCAACAGAGCCAATACCAGATATGGTGACACCAGTCAAATTTTAAAATCCCAGAAAGCCAAACAACAGCCAAAACTCTTGAAGCCTGGGCATATTGATTCAATCAAACAGTGGGTAGCCAAATATTTCCACCTGGATTCTCTATCTGTGTCAAAATGACTTTTTGCTTCTGATAATAAACAGACGTCAAAGGCAGGAATTGAACCCTGGTCCTTGCAATCTGCAGCCTGCCAGCCCAGAGGACCAAGGGCCTAGATGCCTGCATTTTTTGGACTCAAGCCAGTAGGTTGTTTGATAATAATCCCATAAACCTTAAAATATTTGTCAAGACTAAAAAGAAATCCCTCTGAAGACACACCACCAAGGACCCAGACCTATGCAGAGGCAGTTGCCTCCCCAAAGGAGATTTTGGAAAATTCAAAAATCACGCCCCCAATGAGAGCCAACCAGTGTCAAATTTCTGAAATTAGAAAAAAATTATTTAGCTGGTCTGATTGATTTTAGAAATAGAGCTGAGAAACAGGAAGTTTCTCCATCTGTTTGCCAACATTCACCAATCAAGAGCCAGCCAAACCTGTCAATCAACCAATTAATCATATTTTTAATGTTAAAATACTTGCAGACTAGAAGCCCACAAATTCTGAAGAAATCAAACATGGTAGTATAAAACTCTAGCTATGTTAAAAAGGGTAGTATTTTCATTCTGATGATGAAGTTAAATGAGCCTTTAGTGTTGTAACTGTGATGTTTTAGCAGAGTTACAAGGGGAAAATATTTGGAAACTAGATAATATCTTTATTGAGAGATAATGATTATATAGTTAATGTGAGTCAAGGATAACAGGAACATGATGGTGTTAATCACACAGTGGGATGGTGAAAAGGGTGCTTGATCCTGAAAATGAGTCAAGCGCCAAATCCAGTCATCCACCATATAGGATCATTGTTTGTTCATGTTGTTGATTTTGGGAATTTGAGTCAACTTCCTGGTTTGACTACAGGTCACCAGAAAGTCAGGTTGTAAGTCACAAACCTGCTTACTTGTAATCTTGCTGGCGTGTCAAGCCTGCTGTTTTGACACCCCCTTGCTGAAGGTTGGCCTCCTCTGGGGGCAGGTTGTCAGGGAGGTTGTTGGGAGCCCAGGAGCCATACTAGATTAACTGTTATTCTGTGGCAGGCAGGACAGTCTCATATTTTTCTCTGTCTTGCACTGCAGGGTTTTAGGCAGTCATGATGGAGAACTTTGTCTTTTTTACGCTTTCTGAGCCCTTGCACAAGGTAAGTGTTGTTTTTATTTACCGTTAAGATAATAGTGGGGCCCACCTTTTCATGCTATAGTTTACTTTTGTTGGTATTCATGACCCAGTTTGAGAGAGAGGGGCTAAACTAACTAAGTTTGGCTCCCATCTCAGTGAAACAAACTACCAGGATGCCGTCCAGTGGAGGACTGGAACAGCTGCTCAAAGGGGGGACCACAGGGAGGACACAGGAGACAACTGAGGGAAATAAGCATTCAGTGCCATCAGCGCCAAACAGGTGAGCAACCAGGGGATACAGGTGGGGGCAGAAGAAGACATTGCAGGAGCGCACAAAGGTACCAAGTTACTCTTCTCTAGGTTGGGAAGGAAGAACATTGGCACCTTCTTGCCCAAAGGAGCAAGAGAGGCATAATCAATATCATCTAAATCCAGATCATTGCATGTCAGGCTTTTCACCATGGCCTCCCCAGAATAAAGGAGGCTACCAGGAAGACTCAAGAGGCTAGAGGGGGCTTCACTCCCAAGCTGTGCAGAAGAGGAGATTTTTGACCACAGGTCTGGTGAGGTGGACCACAGGAGGAGCAAGAAGGGGGACACAGAAAATACTACAAATTTAATGACTGTGAGTATCAGCCTGTGTTCTCCTCAAAATTTGGGTAAGGCAGGTATCTTTGTTTTGGATTAAATTTATAAAATTAAACCTATTAGGGGGACCCACAGACAAGGGAAAGGCAGAAAACAACCGTGGGGGAGCTTGGCAGTTGACTTGGGTGCCTTGGGGACAATTGGGAGCAAAAGCAGGTTTGAAAATGTAAGATTTAAAGAGAAAAGTCAAAGTAAAATAGGATTTTATATTGATTTTAACTAGAAAACTTAAGTTCAAGAGTAAACTTTGCAAGCAAAAGCAAAAACCAAAAGAGCTATACACTGAGGTATGTTTCCAGAGTCTCAGGAGAGATGCCGGGTTTGAAACGGGTTGATACAAGGTAAGCTTTAACAAAACTACTAACACTTTAAACTCTAGGTGATGGGGACCCAAAACAGAGGTCCAAACCAAAACTATAAATTTAAAATAAAGTGCAACAGAGTCCAAACTTTTATAAATTGGAAAATTGACAAGCAGGGGACTCAAAGTCCCCTGGCATTTTTAAAAGGGGTGAGTTGGCAGGTGGTGATCACATGACCTCAAGTGTTGTGTCTAATTGGCCAAGGGAGAAATTTTGCTGGCCAGGGCCAGGGGGACTGGAAGGCTTCAATGTAATTTCTGCAGCCCCACCTGATTAGCTTAAAGGTATCCCAACCATTTTATATTTAGTTGACTTTGTGGTTATCAATATGGCGTCTTTTGAATGGGTGTTCCTGATTGTTTTTTAAGAGGACAATACCAAGACAATAAATAGTCCAAATTAACCAGTGTTTCTTCCCAGGGCGGGGCAACCAAAGCCGGGGGTTCTGCAGGGTATGCCAACACAAATCTTTCATCCACATTGTGATCTAACTCTTTGAGTGAATTGAGTGGTTTTTCTGGGCTTTGAGCAGTCTTTTTTGTGCAACAAGGAAAGACAGTCCTATCCAAAGACAAAGGGGGCAGGGAATTTACACCCAGACTTTGTTGTCTACCTCATGCCTGTATTAGATGGGGACAAAGGTCTTTTGTAGATGCTTGTTTTCTCTTTCTGGTTGATTGCTGTTGGCCTGTATGACCTGGGGATCTGAATGGGGTGGAACTTTGCTTGTGATTTCCAGCTTGGGTCCTGATAATGCTTGGATGATATTGGGCTGTGTGCCATAGACTAGCTCAAAGGGGCTTTTCCCGGTGGATCTGTTCACACAAGTCCAGCATACAAGCAATGCAGTTGGTAGCTGCTTGTGCCAGTCCTCAGGTCTCCCAGCGGTGTGTTTGGACAAGGCTTACACAAGGCTGTCATTCAGCCATTCCACATGTCCATTGACCTGAGGATGATAAGGGGTTGTCACAGTGTGCTTGACCCCATTCTTGATGAGGTATATGTTGGTATCTTCAGAGTTTGATTCTTTGCCTCTGTCAGTTATCAGGAGTTCTGGCTTTCTAAACTTGCTGATGATTTCTTTCCATATTAATTGCTGCACGTCATTGCCTGTATATGTTTTAACTTCTTGCGCCACTAGCCATTGCGTGGCAAAGTCTATTGTGGTAATTATGTACTTCTTTTTGTTATGTCTCCCTGGCATGGGGCCCACAATGTCTAGGTCTCACACCTTGAAGGATAGTTGCTTAAAAATAGGTAGTACTGATTTAGGTGGGGTATTGCTCTTTGCAAATTTCTCACATGCTTCTCATTGTTCTAAGACTTCCTGGACGTCCTGGTACATAGTTGGCCACCATTATTTGTGCTTGAGGAAATTGTAGATGTTGCAGCTCTTTGTGTTCCCTAGGTCTCTGTGATAATATAGGATTGTGTAAACTTGCTAATGTGTAGGAATATAAGGGATGATGGTCCTGTTGGTCATTTTCTGATATAAGGTTTCATATACATCTTCAAATAGGTGCTTGTTCTTAATGACTGTTTCTTTTGTTATGTCTATGGTAACAGGTGGGAAGCATTTGTCCTTTGTTTGGAGCACCAGGAGAGGCCAGTCTGGGTCAAGCCTGTTCTTGCCTCTTGTGGCTCTGACGTACAGGAGCAAGAGTGTGTCCGCCATGGCAAGTTCTGGACCAGGCTTATATTGTAAGAGTATATTAAACCTCTCTAGGAGTTCCATCCAGCAGGCTTGACAGCAGGATAGGTTTTCTTGGGTTTTGAAGTATATAAGCAACTTGTGGTTGGCCAACGCCGTGAACTCCTCCTTTTTTTCTAGGTAGCAACAACATTTGACCAGGAAATGTACAATTGCCAGGAATTCTTTGTCGTGTATAGGATATTGGCACTTGCTTTCTGTCAGTTTATGTGATTTGTAGGCTATGGGCAGGAAGTCACCATTATTGTTTTTATTTGTAGTACTCCCTAAATAGATGCATCCAAGGCGTCTGTCTCCATTTGTTATTCCACATCATGTTTGGGGTATTGGAGAATGGGTGCTGTTATAAGCTTCTCCTTAAGACTTCTGAAACAAAGGTCACTTTGAGGGTCTATATGAACTTAGATTTGCGCCAGTTATGGCAGATAGGGATGCATTTAGGACGCCACAGTTAGGTATAAACTGTTGTACATAGGCAACCATCTCTAAGAATGTGCAGAGTTCTGACTTGTCTTTGGGAGGTGGCATTTTACAGATGGCTTGAATTTTCTGGTTATTGGTTTAATGCCATCCTTTGAGACTACGTGTCCCAAGAAGGGTAACTGCTTGAAGAAGAACTGGCATTTGGAGGGCTTGGCTAGCAGCTTGTGTTGTGCCAGGGTAGCAAAGACTGCTCCAGATCTTTGTGATGTTGTTCTAATGAGTGGCTATAGACAATAATGATAAGGAGCGCCTTTTTGGGGAAGCTTCAAATATAAAACTAGGAGGAGAAGAAGTATATTTTATTGGATGATACTTTAGACTTATATAGATTTAGCTGTGGTGGGGATATTAGTTGGACTAAACCCAGGGGCTAGTCATGTGCTGGATGGGTTCAAGTTGTTGGATACCTGGACAGTCATGTGATATTGGTTTGTTGCCATTTCTGCTATGTTGAATGATATATTGGAAAGGCACCAAATTGGGTGATGACTGAATGTTAGGTGTGATGGCAATAGCCGGAATACTTGTACATCCAGACCCTTGACAATAATGTTGTCCAGGTATACCAAGGTGTATTTACCAATGTTTGGGGAAAAGACCACTTTCATGAAGGTCACAAAGGTTCACAGGCTGTTTGTTTTTCCAAAGTTGAGTACTGCACACTTTTATGATCTGTATTTATTAAAAAAGGCTATTTTCAGAATATCTTCTTCCTTGATGAAGATCTGATTGTAGCTGACAGTTAGGTCAATCTTGGAGAAGACTGTGGCACCACCCAAGGCATCAAAGAGGCCGTCAATGAGATTTAGTGGGTAACAATCTTGATAGTAACCTTTTTTAGGGTTTGGTAGTCTGTGACTAGGCATAGGGTACCATCTTTCTTTGCTATAAAGAATGTGGTAGCACCAAAAGAAGACTGTGAGGGGCGGATAAGCCATTTTTCTAACACTTCCTTGAGGTAAGCACATAGGGTGTTGTCTTTGTTTGGGGTCAGGTAGTAGATGGGTTACGCCTTAGGTACAGCTCCCTTGAGTTGAATGAAGTGTTAGTTTTTTCTTTGGGGGTAACCTGGGTAGAGCCTCTTTGAAGATTTCTGGATGGTGGGCTACAATTTTGAAATCCTGAGGTGTGGCAGTATCTTGATGATCCTTGAAGAGTATGATCTTGTACTGGCAGGAGTCCCAGTCAATTGCCTTGAGGTTCTCCTTTTTGTCCAGGGTCTCTGTGATGCGCACAAAGACGTGTTGCGTAGGAGTTGATCCACTGAGTTGGGGTAGATCTGATGATTTACGGCTTCACATTTTATGGTCATTATCAAGGATGCCCAGTCTATGTGGGGGGTTGTTTCTCCACAACCAGTCCATTCCCAACACAATATCAAACTTTGGAAAATCAATGACGGGACCTGGATGGTGGAATGTAGGCTCTCTAGCATGACAGAGAATGGACAGTTTTGCTTGTCACATCAATGTGATGTTCATCAGCTAAAGCCATGTTTTTAATCCACAAAGGATTAGTGGTTAGCTTGCACTTATCTACAAAGCTGCTGTTGACTAGGGGTTGATCTGCGCCAGAGTCCAAAAGCCAAGTCTGTATAAATGTGAAAGCAGAAAGGATAAGACATCAGTGTATTGGGATGTCTGGTGATGGTGTAGAGTACTGGGTCCTCTGAGGGCACTTGGATCATTGGGCACTGGTCCAATTCCTTTGGTTGTTATTTGTTGTTGGGCAAGTCAGGACTTGTGAAGGGAGAGCTTGGCTTGCTTAGTACCCTCCCCAGGCTTTTCCCTTATCTTGGTAGTTGTGTGTGGCAGTGATAAGGAAGTAGGTGTGGTTTGACCGGCTGTCAGGGATCTAGTCTTGGGCAGCCGGCCTGCCGTTTTCAGGGGTAACTTGGGCTGGGTTTTTTGCAGGCAATGCCCACCACAAGAGGGGAGCTAACTTTAAAAGGTAGGAGGCAAACTTCCCCACCCAAGACCGCAGGCCGGCGGCTGGGATTATAGTGTCAATCACCCCTGTGAGGGTGATGTACACAATCCCAAACAGCTTGCCAGAATGGTTGGTTGAGAGGTCAGGCAAGGAAGTGGGCATAGGTTTTGGAGTCACAGGCGGTTCCATGGACAGGTTGTAAGCAGGGAGATATTTAAATTTCCCTCTGAACAACTTGAGTGTTAAAAATATCCACAGGCCTTGTTGGTTGTATCTAATTGTGGATTGTATGCGGGCCAGGGGATTGAGTTTGAGTATCTTTTCCGGAATGTATTACTTTTATTCAGACTTCAGAGGGTAGTTGGTAAAATGTACAGGTCCAAAGGGTACACCAGGAGGACGGAAAACAGCAGGCGGTGGGGCAGGCAGGCCAGGAGATATTGAACTGAATTGGTAGACAGCAAATACAAAATAAGACAATAGCTGTGTGATCCAAAATAACATAACCTTTATTCAAAAATGGCAATAAGTTTGGAGTACGGGGTCCTTTGGTCTATATAGTAATCCACCTCCAAACTTAACATTTTCCATGGGGGTTCATCAGGGCATTGAGAAGGGCAGGGCCAGGGGAATTGGGTACTTGGGTCCGAAGGCAGCAAAATAGCACTCAGCACAGGAGTTCTTTCATTGGTCAAGAATCTCAATTTAGCTACCTGATTATCTTGCTTTAGTGTTGTGGTCATGGGACCGGGCCGCAAGCCTGTGCCTCTTTTCTGGGTCAGCTCTTGATTGGTTGCTGGTATAGCCTTCAAGTTCATGAAGCTAATAGTTGTCAAATCAGTAGCTCCATTAGGCGCTGTGATTAGTCTTCCATTTGGTGCAACAATTTCCTTGGCTTGGCTTGTTTTACTGCATGAGTCAACATTCTTGGTATCAGCTTGTGGGGGCTCAATCCCAGAAAAACGCAGGCAGGCGGTCCTGCAGTCCACAGGCCCGGCGGCCCAGGGGGGTCCATGATTGGGGTTTGATTCCTGCTCCCAGGCCTGGGCTTTCAGAGAGGAAGAATTGTCAATCCTGACACCATCCCCTTCTTCCCCCAAGAGCCCTCCCTTCTGATTCTTCTTGTTCAGGTAGAGTTAGACGGCTTTTTAGGCATTAGTCAGGTTGCTCAGCAGTTCCCAAGTACTTTCTTCTAGTGGGTATCCTTTCCATTTGACGTAATACTGGGGTTTTAGTAGTGGGTTTGGTTGCTGTATATGTATTCAATTTCATATTCCTCAGCGCAGCCTGTTTGGATGGGTGGGGGCTGTCTTAATCTGTTGGTGGGGGAGTAAATTCCCATCTTTTTTGGACAACAGGGAATGGTGAAACACATCATGAATCTTCTAGGAGTGAATAGGTCTAACTTGAAGGCAACTTCTCCAATTAGTTTGGTGATCTTGTGAGGGCCGCTTCTTCTGTGAGCTAATTTCTGCAGGGCATGTGCAGGGGTACGTTCTAAGAGTCTAGGTATACCTCATCTCCAACTTGTAAGGGTTGGCCTGATAGTTTGTTTGCAGTCAGCAAAGGCTTTGTATGTTTTCACTGTGTGGTTCAGGTTGGTCAAACATGTTTTTTGTGTGTTGTGAATCTGTTCAATCCAGGAGCGCCCAGTGGTGTTTAATTCCTTTTTGCCAATCTGGGGGTCCCAGGTGGGGTCAAACCCATAGTTGGCTTTGAATGAAGACATGCCTGTGGAGGCGTGGTCCTTACTGTTGTAGGCAAACTGGGATACAGGAAGAATTTTGGCCTAATTTTCCTGATCAGTGTTGGCATAGCATTGAAGATATTGTTCAAGGATCTGGTTTACTCGTTTAGTTTGGCTGTCTGTCTGTGGGTGGTAGGAGGTAGATACATATTGCTTGATTATTAAGTCTTTTATCACCTGTGTCTCATAGTTTGACGTGAATTGGGGTCCCCTGTCTGTGATGATTTCCTCAGGTGTTCTGTGTTGCGTGAGGATGCGGTTGTGGAAGTGTTGGGCTGTTTCTGCTACCAAGCAATTGGTGGTGGTTGGTACAAAGTATGCTATCTTGATGAAGCGGTCTACCATGACCAGGATTGCATTGTACAAGAGAAATGGTGGCAGTTCCACAATGTAGTCCATGGAGACATATCTCCAAGGTCCATGGGGTATATTCAAGGGTCTTAGAGGTCCTTCAGGCTTGTTTCTGCAAGTTTTGGTCTGCCCACAGGTCTCACACCCCTTTGTGTATGCGCTTACATCTTGATCCATTTTTGGCTAAACAAAGCTTCTTCTGATGCTCCCTAGGGTCTTGAGCCTACCTGGGTGTCTAGCCATCTCACAATTGTGGTAGTCTCTCAAGACATTGGTTCTGATGTCCCCTTCTGGTACAAAGATCCTGTTGTGGAGAATTAATGTTGTTCCCTTCAATGAGTAGCCTTTTTGGTAGTGGGCACTATCCAAGGATTTAGAGAGGTCAGAGATCATGATCTTGGTGAACTTGTCTAGTGTTTGGGCCCTTAGTACTTCTGGTTTGCTGGCTCTGATTTTCACCAAATTTCAGGTGAATGCCTAGGCTTGTTGTGTCCAAGAGGACTTGGTTGTTGTGGTCGCGGGTTTCCAGGTGGGTAGGCACCAGGTCAGTTCTTCTACTCAGGGTGTCAGGTACCTTTTTCACCTTCCCAGGCTTGTAGTCAATGGTCAAGGTGTAGTCAGCCAGTTCCAAAGCCCATCTGGCCTGCCACTGGTTTAGCTGTCTGGGTTTGAAGAAGTAGACTAAGATCTTGTGTTCTGTCAGAACCTTTACCAGGTGTTCAGCACTGCACAAGTACCTGCGCCAATGCTTCAATGTCTTCATTATAGATAGCATCTTCTTGTCATATATCAGGTAGTTCCTTTCTGTGGGCATCATCTTCTTGGAGTAATATGCTACAGGATGTTGCATACCATCCCCTCCTTCCTGAAGAAGGACCCCGCCCACCGCAAAGTCTGACAAGTTGGTTTTCAGAACAAAAGGTTTGGAGGGATCTGGCATGGCCAGGACGGGGGTGGAGGTGAAGGCAAGTTTCAAGGTTTCAAATGTGGTAGTACATTATGGAGTCCAGGCAAAGGTGACCTTGTCAGAGCAAAGGCGGGTCAGGAGGAGGGTAATGTGGGAAATTTTTTGGATGAAATCTCTGTAATAATTTGCCAGGCCTAAAAAACTTCTCACATCCTTTCTGCTTTTGGGCACTGTCCAAGATGTTATTGCTTCTACATTATCCTGTGCCATGGCAAATGTTGTGAATAACGGCATTCACCATGTTTCAATTTTGCCTTTGTTGGGCCATTTTGAAGACAAATCTCTTGCTTTTGCTTTCAACTCTCAAAATGAACTGGCTTCTGCTTCTGGAAATATGATTGTTTGGTTTCCTGACTCTGCGCAACTCACTTGCCCCACTCATGCTTGTGGCAAGTGATCCTACTGTCCTGGTAGTGTTTTGTGGTATTCTCAACCACTATATATTCCATTTCCATATTCATCAATAAAATTAAGTTATATTCACATTTTTTACTTTGTGTCTTCTGTACTTCTGCGCCTCTCTCTAGCCACGCCTAGCAAAGATTATTCATCCAGGGCCGCAAGTTAAACGCAATTGCCTTCCCTGTCATCTAACCAAGACTTAGTACAAATCCAATCCTAAGGTTAGGATTCCCCGTTGTGTGTCTGTGCCGCGCCTCAGAACACAAAAAAAATGGTGCTCACTACAGGGGCTGTAAGCCCCTTGGTTATCCCTTTTGCATCTACATTTTCAGGTCCCTTGCCTCCGCCTATTTGGGAGTCAACCTTGTCTGAAATTACCAGCCCTCCTATTGAGGAGACATTGTCAACCTTCCTATTGTCCCTACTGTACTGAACCTTGGGAATGGTCCCTGCTTAGTTGCTTACCCTATGGGTACCCCTGACTTGGAAAAAGTCATGTTGGTAGCCCTTGGGATAGCCTGTGAAGGAGCCATCCCTTGCCTTCAGCTACAGTTTAGCCGTGCCAAATACTATGAGTTAATTGTGGCCCCTCAGTTTCCACAACATCTCCTCTCAGCGGCTGGCTCCGCTGATCACCTGCTGTCATCCTTTGTGCAGCCTGTCTTGGCCCACCACCATATGGTGTTGGGACTCCACGTCCATGAAATCTTGTCTCTACAAGCAGCTGTTACCCATCATTGGGACCAGTTTGCTGCCTACCAACAATGGATTCATTCCCTGTTCTCCCTGATATCTGATAATCAGTGTGATTTGGTCACCTCTCAAACATGTCTAGTCAATTCCATCAAGTGAATGTGCCAGTCCATCCCTGAGTAAGTTATGGAGCAACTACATGAGTTTCACCAGTTAGAACAACCCTGGCAAACTCAAGTAGACTCCACCCTAAATGCTTATCTCTCTGACTTTGAACACCTGGTGCAACAGCTCAATGCATTTAGTGTCTATTCCTTTGAGCAATTGCAACAGGTAGCTGACCTTGCCACCCAAGGTCTAAATGAACTCAGTGCGGAATTTAATCAAGAGAGAGCTACCACTGCCGCAGCTATTACCAAACTTCAGAGTCATGTGAATGAGCTGTTAACTCCCAAACCTGATGTTCTTCCTTCTCCTCCTGCTGATGATCTGGTGGACAGAGAGCAGAAAATCTGGGAGGCCATCCGGGAATTACGCGCTTTCACTTGTAGCCAAGGACATCCTACTAAAATGCCTCAACCTGATCCCCAGGTTCTTGCGCTGACTGCTCAGGTAGCTGAACTACAGCATGAGGTTGCTGCTTTACGTGAGGTAGTGACAGCCGCTGCTAGCCCACTTGGGGTTAACAAGGAGGATGGCTGTTGTCCTGGTTTGGCAGGGGCTCCTCAAATCCACTGTGCCAGAGAGTTGATTGCCCTAGCTAATGAGGTGGACCATTTGAAACAAGACAAGACTGAGTTGGATAGAGACGTACAGGAGGTGAGTGAGTTGATCAATTTGGTAAACAACAGATTTGCCCCTTGCCTATCAGTGGGGCCATCCCTTACTTTGCAGCTGGCTGAGCTCTCCGCTGTTGTCACTACCCAAGGACAACGCCTAGATGTTACTGAACAACAGACCACTCTAGCCAACACTACTGGTGCCAGAACCACCAAGACTCTGTCAACACTTGAAGAAAGCGTTTGACAACTATGGGCTAGACAACCCCCCTCCAAATCTGAAGCTGAGTTCTCCCTGCGCGTAAATGTACTCAATAGCAGCAATGGTGGTCCAGCTCCCAAGGCACACTTCAAACCTACTTTTAAGCAAGTCTTTGATCCCAAAACCTCGACAATTGCAGCTTTCTTAACTATTTACAAGACTGCTATTAAACGAGCATCAGATGAAGTTAAGAAAGAACATATTCTGAATTGCCTACACCCAACCTGTCAAGAGGTAGTTGTACCAGAGCTGCCCTCCATTGAGACCTGGGAGGACATGAAACAGCTCCTGTTTGACAAGTTTGGTGGTGATCTTAGCCAGGAGGTGAAAAAGGATGCTTTCATGCACATATCCTTCAAGCCCAAAGAGACATAAGCTGCATTTGCCAACAGATTTTACATGGAGGGACAACAGTTAATAACAAGCAGGCAATTGACAGCGCATGAAGCATATATGGCCTGTGCCCAGGCCCTCAAGGTGAATCAACTCCTATGCCTTCATTTCAAGGCCCACAAGTCTATGCTGTCCTCCATGAAAAGTATAAAGACACTGCTCCAAGATATGCATCTTACTCATTCTGGAGCAGTTGTTTGGGAAAGTTGTGCCGCTTCCAACTCTGGCTCCTCTTCTTGCGGCCCTTGTATCCTCACTAGAAACTCCCAAAATCCTCCTTGACGTCAAGGTTGTCACAACTGCAGTCAGATAGGCCACCACTCTTGCGTCTGCACCAATCTGCGGGTTGAAGGAGCTGATCCCAAGGATCAGTTGGGAAAAGAACAGTCAACCTAGAGGCAGAGATGCTATTGGTTGACAATTCTTCCCAGTCTCCTCCTACACCTCCGCCTGCTACTGACTCTGAGCCTGCTGATGATGAAGCTCCTCCTATCCTCCTCCTGTTCAATGACATTTCTGATGATTCTGATGTGGATGAATCTGATGTTGAAGACCATGATGCATACGGGTATTCTGTTCTTGCTGTCCCTGAGACTATTACAGTTCCCTACAAGCTATGATCTGGGAAGACTACAACTACCACCAAGCCCTTGTCTGAGGCCAAAGCAGTTGTCTCCCGTCCCTATCTTACTCAGGGAAAACGGTCCCCTGTATTAGTGGAATCATCAGAGGAAGCCGCTGAAGTTACAGACGCTGTTTTCAAGAATGTATCTGTCTCACTCCCTCTCCAGACCGTATATAAGGAGTTTCCGGGACTCTGATGCATGATTGAGAAATGGGACAAGGAACTAGCTGAGGCACAGGATATCTTGGCTGTTCTGCCACCCTTTGGACGCACCACCACCCAGGTAGAGATATCTATCCAAAAAGTAAAGATCAAAGCTGCCTGGACACCGGTTCTCCTGTCAAAGTTTTTTTCTTCTAAACTGGTGAAGAAACTTAAGCTGGCCCCTGATCTCAACTACCATCAACCCTATGGCACTGCTGGTCTCTCCATGACTTGTGCCATTGGTGTGTACTCTGCCTTACCAATGCAATTTAGTAAACTCCTGCTGGCTGCGCCGGCTGTTGTTCTAGAAAATGAGAGCTATGACCTTTTGGTTGGTACCCAGTTCCTCCAGGAATATAATGGGATCATCAACCTAAAGGATGGTTATCTTTCTATCCTAGGGTACAAAGTCCCCCTGATTTTTGAAGAGCCAATCAAAGTTCCTGGTAAACGTTTGAAGACATGTACTCTGGAGTACCCCACTAGAGTTTTCACCCTAAAATACTGAACCCATTCCACCAACATGAAGTGTCCTCCCATGGCTTGTCCTGCAACTGAGGGAATCCCCCTCATGGCCACGTCTACTATCACCATCCCCCCAGGCTCTCAGGCTATCCTAGACTCCCAGATACATATTAACTACCTGAACGGACTTTCTTAGAGCTGTACTCCCCTCCTTTGCTGGGGCGTAACAAGCCTTACCTTTGTCCTGGAATTCTGGACGTTTCCCACAAGGATCCTGTTCAATTACTAGTTTCCAACCTTACTGTGCTTCCTATGACAGTATCCAGAGGACAGGTTTTTGGTTACGGAAAGCTGTTAAATGCTCCTGATGTCTTATCTCTTCACCCTTTTGGAACGTTTTGACACTTTAATCTACCCAAAGACGAGCCTCAAGTCCTATCCCTGTTCACTGCCCAAGACTTCCCTCAGTTGTCCCCAGTTCAACAGAAAGAGGTTCTTGAATTACTTGACCAATTCTCAGACATCTTTGCTAAAGATAGTACTGATTATGGGCTAGCCAAAGGTGTGATTCATCAGATTGACACAGGAGATGCTCCCCCTTTTTGTGCCAAGCCATACTGCTGTAGCCAAGTGGAAGATGCGCAGGTTTCTAAGGAGCTCAAACAACTACTGGATGCTGGACTGCTAGCTCTCTCTAAAAGTCCCTGGGCTTCCCCTCTGCTCATCTTGAAAAAAAAGGATGGAGGCCACCGGATTGTGATGGACTATTGAAGGTTGAATTCTCTAACCAAGAAAGATTCCTATCCCTTACCACGCATTGATGACGCTCTTGGACGCCTTGGAGGTTCTAAGTTTTTCTCTGCCATGGACTTTGCGTCTGGCTACTGGCAAGTTGACCTCTCTCCTGAAGACCGTCAGAAGGCTGCGCTCATCACATCAGAAGGATTGTTTGAACCTATCTGCATGCTGCAAGGGCTCTGTAATGCCCCGGCAACTTTTCAGAGGACCATGGATTCCATCCTGCATGATTTGAAGTTGATGTGTGTCTTAGTCTACCTAGATGATATAGCAGTCTTCAGTGCAACTTTCACTGATCACCTAGCCCATCTTAAAGAGGTGTTCATAAAGATATGAGAAGCTGGCCTCAAGTTAAAGCCCTCTAAGTGTGCTTTCTTCAAATAACACCTTGAATTCCTGGGCCATGAAGTAACCCAAATGGGGATTTGTCCAATGACCAAGAAGGTTGAAGCCATTGACAAAATGCTTCTGCCCACCAACCTACAAGAAGTACAAGTCTTTCTGGGCATGATGGGTTACTATAGACAATTTATTCCTGATTTTTCTGATACTAGCAAACCCCTGGTCCAACAATTGCATAATGTTCCTTTCAAATGAACTGCCAGCCAACAGCAAGCCTTTGAGACTCTAAAGCAGAAACTCAAAGAAGCACCCATTTTAGTGTACCCTGATTACAATAAGGAATTCATCTTGTACACTGATGCTAGTGACCTTGCTATTGGGGCTATCTTGCCTCAGCTCAACAATGAAGGTGTGGACCACCCTGTAGCCTATACGTCCCGTGTGTTGAATAAGCATGAAAAGAATTATAGTGTTACAGAGAAGGAGTGCCTTGCTGTGCTGCATGCAGTCAAACAATTCTGCCACTACGTGTATGGTACCCATTTCACTGTTGTCACTGACCACGCTTTGCTCAAATGGTTACAATAACTTAAGGAACCTGAAGGACGCTTATCCAGATGGGCTCTTTGCCTGCAAGGTTATGACTACACTGTGCTCCATTGCCCCAGGATTCAACATCAGAACGCTGATGGGTTGTCCTGAATGCCCATCCTTGCCCTACATCCTGCTGAGGCAGACCGCCTGTATGAGCTAATTTGGCTACCCTTCTTCCTGGGAAAGTGAGACAGAAGAGGTTCAACTTGCCCTGTCCAAATTGTCTGAAGACACCCTCATACGCAATAACCAACTCTTGAAGAAGGTGCAGGGTCAATACCAGCCATATGTGCGCCCCAGTCTTTGCCTCTCCTTAGTGTTGCAAGCTCATAAAGAAACTGGTCATGGAGGCATTGCCAAGACCTTTGACAGGCTTCAGAAGAATTACTTCTGGGAGAATCTTTGCCTATTAATCCCAGATGTCATAGCTAGTTGTCACAACTGCCAACTTCAGAGACCCTGAGCTGCTTCTCACAAGTTCAACTTGGTCCCCCCCTCAACATGCCTTTCACACTGTCAGCATTGATGCTGTAGGTCCTCTTCCCCGCTCATGCTCTGGATGCCGCTTTATCCTGATTGTTGTTGACCACTTCAGCAAGTGGGTAGAAGCTTGCCCTACTAAATACATCACTGCTAAGACTACCGCTGCCTTCTTGCTGCAGGATGTTTTCTACCGCCATGGCTGTCCTCTAGTGCTGTTATCAGATAACAGAACCAACTTCAATGCCAAACTTGTAACCTCTGTTGTTGAAGCTCTAGGAACTCACCAGTCTTTCTCTGCCCCCTATAATCCTTCCACTAATGGGGCAGTTGAGTGTGCCAACTTGACACTGGTTTCTATCATGAAGAAACTCACCTACTCTGACGCTGCCATTTGGGATCTATACCTACCTGCTGCACTCTTTGCCTATTGTCTAAGCAAGCATTGGATCACAGGGTACTCCCCCCTTTGCCATGTTGTATGGGTGTGAAGCCACCACTCTGTTGCTCTTGGGGGTTCTCCTACTCTCCTCTGATAAGGCCATGAACCCTGACAACCACATCAAAGACTTAGTCAACCGCATTGTTGATATACAAGCCACTGCCTACACTTCTGCATATAAGACTAAGATGCTTGAGCTCTCTCCTGAATATGCAGGGCGCTCCCCCTTGCCTGAGTTTGCTGTTGGTGACCATGTCCTATACTATTGACACCAAATGGGTGGGCGCGCACACAAACTGGACTCCCTGTGGATTGGCCCTTTAGAGGTGACTTTCAAACGAGGATCTGAGTACACTGTAAAGCTCCTCTCCAGTGGTCGCCCTTTTTCTTGCGTACACACCAAGTTCCTCTGCAAGTATCACCCCCAAAGGCCAATCTAGAGGGGGGCAATGTTGTGAATAACAGCATTCACCATGTTTCAATTTTGCCTTTGTTGGGCCATTTTGAAGACAAATCTCTTGCTTTTGCTTTCAACCCTTGAAATGAACTGGCTTCTGCTTCTGGAAATATGATTGTTTGGTTTCCTGACTCTGCGCAACTCACTCGCCCCACTCATGCTTGTGGCAAGTGATCCTACTGTCCTGGTAGTGTTTTGTGGTATTCTCAACCACTATATATTCCATTTCCATATTCACCAATAAAATTAAGTTCTATTCACATTTTTGTCTTTGTGTCTTCTGTACTTCCGCGCCTCTCCCTAGCCACGCCTAGCAGGGATTATTCATCCAGGGCCGCAAGATAAACGCAATTGCCTTCCCTGTCATCTAACCAAGACTTAGTACAAATCCAATCTTAAGGTTAGGATTCCCTGTTGTGTGTCTGTGCCGCGCCTCAGAACACAACAGCAAAGCTGCTGGTCTTCACTATGTATCCCAGGAATTTGACTTCAGACTGAAAGAATTCACATTTCTTAAGCTTAGTGTGTAAGTTGGCTTGGGAGAGTTTCTCCAGTATAAGGTCCAGGTGGCGCAGGTGTTCCTTGTGAGTCTTGCTGTAGATGAGAATGTTGTCCAGATATGCCACACAAAAACGGTCAAGGTATTCCCCTAGGACAGTGTTAATTATTCTTTGGAAAGTGCTGGGGGCGTTGCAGAGGCCAAATGGCATTACAAGGTACTTGTACAGCCCATATCAGGTTTTGCAGGATGTCTTGTACTTGTCTCCATCCTTGATTTAGATTTGGTTGAACGCATCTCACAGGCCAATTTTTTAGTACACCAGGGCTCCAGTCAGTACATCACAGGGGTTGTTGGCATTGAGAATGGGGTAGTGGTTCTTTACTGTAATGCTGTTCAGTTTTTGGTAATTCACTCATGGACACATCCCACCATCTTTTTTCCTACAAACAGCATGGGCAACAGGCAGGGGGCTTTTGACAACCGGATGAACCCTTTTTTGTCATTCCTCAAGGTATGCTTTCCAGGCCACTTGCTTGCGGTGATTACAGCTGTAGATGGGGCTGTGGTGTGGTTGAGTCCCTGGTAATAGGTCTATGATGGGGTCGTAGATTGAATGGCTAGGTAGTTTTCTGGCTGTTTCTTCACTAAACACATGGTTCCATCTCTGTAGGGGGTAGGTAGTATCCCAACGCTAGGTTTTATCTTCATGGTCAAGAGTTTGTTGGTAGGGGATTGGTCATGGCTCATGCAAAAAGGAAAAGTGTCACAGGATTCTGGTTGGCCCAATGTGGCAGTTTGCTTGCAATAGTTCAGGATCAGGCCATGTCTGTTGGACCAGGAGTCACACAGTATAAGGGGGTGAGGTATTCCTGGCAAGAGAATCAGGGACAGTGGGTATACATTGTGACCAATGGTCAACAGGAGTTCTTGTTCACACTCATAGCCGGTGTCCAAGGAGATGTTTCCTATGATTACTTATAGGCTGCACTATGAGGCTGTCAAGCCTAATTCCTCTGCTAGGCTGGCGTCAATAAAACTTTCATCCACCCCTGTATCAATAAAGGCTTCAATCTTGTTCTTGTTCCCCACTACTTCTATGGTCACTTGGATGAATTTGTAAGACTGAGAAGAAGTGTTTATTTGCTCCAGTGAGATTGGGGCAGTGTTCTTCTTAGGGAAGGCTCTGGACAAGTGGCCTGCCTCATGGCAGTGGAAGCAGAGTCCTTTGCAGTAGTGTTGTTGGAGCTCTTCAGGGGTCATCCCTGTTCTGTTGGGGGTTGGTGTTTGGGGTTGGCGGGTCTGGGAGGAGCCAGTGTTCTCTTGATTCATGATAAGACCCTTGCACAGGGGAATTAGCTCATCTAGGCTGAGGGTGGGCAGATGGTGCTTCAACAGGTCCTTCATTGCTAGGTTGACGCCCTTTTGGAAGATAATGGCTGCCAATTTGTCCTCAAGTTTAGTTTGGGTTTTCAGTTTGAGAATTTGTCAATATACACTTGGATGGATTGGGGACCTTGTTGAATTTTTAGTAGGGAGTTCAGGGCGTAGTATCTAGTGTTTCAATCTTTCCTAGTAGCCATTAACTCAACCTCAAACTTGGCGTAGTCTAAGCAGAATTCTACATCCTCAGCTGTGGCCTTGCCAAACCAGTCCAAGGTGTCCCCCAATAGCATTGAAGCAACCCCAAGGATCTTCTTGGTGTCACTGGCATAAGAGGGGGTGTTGGTCTGGAAATGCAGGCAGAGGACCGGCATGGCACGTCTAGCTTCCTCAAGCGTGAGCTTCCCCATCTGAGGCATATCTACCTTTGTGAGGGACTGATTCACAATCACGTTTTGCACTTGGGAGGACAGAGCTTTGTTGGCGTCAGCAGTATTGGAATTAGTTCTTTTTGGATCATTCAGGTTTACATTCTTCCACATGGAAAAGATCAGGTTTGTAGTCATCTTATAGGTGTAATAAGTTATTATCAATAACAAAAGAATACAAGATGCCCCAAGAAATAACAACATCTTGGGGCTCAGGGTACCAGGTTTAATAAAGATTGCCATAATGTCAGGGATTCAGTCTTGGGCAGCTGGCCTGTCATTTTCAGGGATAACTTGGACTGGGTTTTTTGTGGGCAATGCCCACCACAAGAGGGGAGCTAACTTTAAAAGGTAGGAGGCAAACTTCCCCACCCAAGACCACAGGCCAGCAGCCAGGATTATAGTGTCAATCACCCCTGTGAGGGTGATATACACAATCCCAAACAGCTTGCCAGAATGGTTGGTTGGGAGGTCAGGCAAGGAAGTGGGCATAGGGTTTGGGGTCACAGGCAGTTCCATGGACAGGTTGTAAGCAGGGAGATATTTAAATTTCCCTCTGAACAACTTGAGTGTTAAAAATATCCACAGGCCTTGTTGGTTGTATCTAATTGTGGATTGTATGCGGGCCAGGGGATTGAGTTTGAGTATCTTTTCCGGAATGTATTACTTGTATTCAGACTTCAGAGGGTAGTTGGTAAAATATACAGGTCCAAAGGATACACCAGGAGGACAGAAAACAGCAGGCGGTGGGGCAGGCGGCCAGGAGATCTTGAACTGAATTGGTAAATAGCAAACACAAAATAAGGCAATATCTGTGTGAGCCAAAATAACATAACCTTTATTAAAAAATGGTAATAAGTTTGGAGCGCAGGGTCCTTTGGTCTATATAGTAACCCACCTCCAAACTTAACATTTTCCATGGGGGTTCATCAGGGTATTGAGAAGGGCAGGACCGGGGGAATTGGGTACTTGGGTCCAAAGGCAGCAAAATAGCACTCAGCCCAGGAGTTTTTTCATTGGTCAAGAATCTCAATTTGGCTACCTGATTATCTTGCTTTAGTGTTGTGGTCATGGGAACGGGCTGCGGACCTGTGCCTCTTTCCTGGGTCAGCTCTTGATTAGTTGCTGGTATAGCCTTCAAGTTCATGAAGCTAATAGTTGCCAAATCAGTACCTCCATTAGGCGCTGTGATTAGTCTTCCATTTGGTGCAACAATTTCCTTGTCTTGGCTTGTTTTACTGCATGAGTCAACATTCTCGGTATCAGCTTGTGGGGGCTCAATCCCAGAAAAACGCAGGCAGGCAGTCCACAGGCCTGGCGGCCCAGGGGGGTCCAGGGTTGGGGTTTGATTCCTGCTCCCGGTCCTGGGTTTCCAGAGAGGAAGAATTGTTGATCTGACACCAGCTGTTGTTCCTGTTTCATTTCCCATTTAAACCTACAGGTTTGTGGTTTGAACTGTTGTTATTGTTCCCAGGAGGCAGTTGGTTGGGGCGTCCAGTTGGGTGAGAATCTTAGGGTTGCTCTTGTTTTCCTGTTTGCACCTTGTGGAGAGCGTTGGAAATTTGTTCAGTTTTCTCTGCCTTGAAATAAAAACTTTGCAAGTTGGTTACTTGGTCTAGGTTTGTGTGTCTCATTACATGCAACCTGAGTGTGTTGTAGTACATGAGATGGGTAGCTGGAGTGTCAAAAGCCATATTTGAGGGGGCACATAGTTGAAGTTCCTTGTAAGCGCTGGAGAGCTCCTTCACTGTGCCTTTTTGGGTTAGATTCTTCACTTTGTGTATGATCATGAGTGCAGTGTCTTTCAGCACAAATCTTGCCAAGAAATCTTGTTTGAAAGTGTCCCAATCCTTCTTGGTGTGTTTTTCATGCCACTTGTTGCACCAGATGCTAGTGTCATGAGTCAGTTGGATGGAGATCTCTGCAATCCAAAATTGTTGCAGGCATTCCATTTGGGCCAGCTTTCTTTGGGCAGATTGGATTCATGCTGCGGCGTTATTGATGTTGGCTCCAGAAAAAGGATTCAATGTAGCACTTCAAAGTCTCTGAGCTACGTAGGCTGACATGGTACTTATTTCAGTTGCCTGTGGCATGGCAGCAGGTGCTTGGAAAAACCCTTGCGCTGACAGGGCATTGAAAGTAGGAAGCAGGATTACTGTGTTCTGATACAGGACAAAGCCATTGGGTATTTCAGTACCAGTTGTGTACAGCGTCCAGTCTAGCAGGAGGCCAGACATGATTCTATCAGGAATTTGTTGGCCACAGCAAGTACAGACAACAGGCAGAATCTTTGGGAATAAAGTAGTATGGAAAGCCTACTTCTGCTACCAATGTTGTAACTGTGCTGTTTTAGCAGAGTTACAAGGGGGAAATATTTGAAAACTGGATAATATTCTTTATTGAGAGATGGTAATTATATAGTCATTGTGAATCAATGGATAACAGGAACATGATTGTGTTGATCACACAGCTGGATAGAAGAGGGGATGGCTTGATCCTGCTAATGAGTCAAGCGCCAAATCAAGGTATCCACCGTGAAGGATCATCATCTGTTCATGTTGATGGATTTGGTAATCCAAGTTGACTTCCTGGTCTGGCTTTGAGTCACTGGGAAATCAGATTGCAGGTCACAAATGCTCTTGGTTAGAACCTTGCTGGTGGGTTGAGCCTGCTGTTTTGATACTATCCTGTGGTGGGTGCTCCCTTCTGGCCCAGTAGTTCTGCTGCCTACATCAAAGAGTGCTTCTCCCAGTACTTGGTATCCTGTCACTTTGTGCAATCTCTGCAATAAAGAGTATATTGTCATAGAGACAGTTCATATATTTAGATTTTTATTAAGCTATCTATGGTACAGTCATCTGTTTATTTCTCTCTCCATTTCTGTTGTTTTATTGCACATAATAAAAAATTAACTTTGGTAAAACATAATTGATATTTTAATATATTTTTGTAACTGTGCTGTATTAGCAGATTTATAAGGAAAAATAATTGGAAACTAGATATTACTTTTATTTGGGTTATTGGAGATTATATAGTTTGGGTGAATCTTTTAGGAGGAACAAGATTGGGTTGATCAATCAATTGGGTTGGGCAGGGGATGGCTTGATCCTGTACTGAGTGAAGAGCTAAATTAAGCTACCCTGAGGATGAGATTGACATTAGTTTTTGTTCCCTGTCTTATTAATTTGAATTAACTTCCACATTTGGCTTCAAGTAATGGGGAAGTCAGGTTGAGTGGCATGAGGTCTCTTGTGCTTAACTTTGTCAGGGGTTGACCCCACTGTTTCAACATTTTACATTATTTATTTTACATTTTAATGAGCTATCTACTACTTTAAATTCAGAACCTAAAGGTAAAAATACAGGATTTTCAAAATTCTTTTGCATAAACTCACCAACTTACTGGAATATTTTTCATCATTTTATTTAAAAAAGTAAGTTGTTCTAGGATGAAAATCACTTCATTAAGTTGGTGAGTTCATGCAAAAGAATTTTTAAAATCCTGTATTTTTACCTTTAGGTTCTAAATCTACAGTACCATTTATATTCAATAATAATGATTGAAAATAATATAGTCTGATATTACAACCCTTGTTTTAATATTTTTTATACATTTAATTTTTACTATGCTTCTTATTTTTTATCAACTATGTGTTTTTTATTCTACTGGATCATTTTGCTTAATACAGTAGTTTTCAAAGCTATGATGCTAAGCAAAAACTAAGATTCAAACAAAAAATGACTCATCTAAAATTGAAATCAACTGAGATCTAAACAAAATAAAAAACCAATGAAAATATGTTGATTTACAATTGATTTGGGTTCATTTATATTTTGTTCTGAGATGAGTTGATCTTGTTTAAAGGTAGGGCATTCCATTTCAAAAACTGCACTTTGATTTACGCCATCTTGAATTAAATTCAAGATGGCGTTTTTTGCATTAGTGATTTTGAATCACAAAAAAAATAAACAATAAAATAGTTAAAATTTACATAAATCTTTGTAATGCGGCATCTCAAAAGTACACCATCTCAATTTTGTCATTTTGAGTCAAATTAATTAAATCTTATTTTGCTAACTTTATTTGCATATGAAATCACTTAGTGTAGAGTGTGTTCACGCCATCTTGATTTTACAACATCTTGATTTACGCAATTTATCTAAAACTAAAATAAGCTTATTCTAACACTAAATCAAAGCCTGTTGTATAAAATCAGAAGATGCTCCTATAGTATTAATCCAAGACACTTATACTAAGAGCAACTTAAAATAATGCCACTATGGTTGTGGTGCAGGGCGTTGCCTGAAGATATTACCATATTGAGACTACTACCCTATAAAGAAAAGTATAGGGGAACTGCTGTCCTTTATTGTGTTTTGATTGGATAGTTACCCATCAAAACATAAAGATCAATTTCTGATTAGCCACTAATTGACATACCTGCAGCTAGCCACAGATGCATCAGAGAGTGACCCATTGTGGTGACTTTCATTGAGGCAATTAGTGACCAATCTATGTATCTGCGGCTAGCTGCAGATGCATAGATTAGTCACTAATCACCATATATATAGGCTCCTCCAATAAGTCACTCTCTAATGCATCTGCGGCTAGCTGCAGATGCGTAGATTGATGACTCATTGGAGGAGCCTATACATATAGCAATTAGTAGCTCATCAGTTTCCCCAGTTTTTAATTTGGTATATAGACCTTCTGCTTCTTACCAACAAGTATGACCCCCCAGATGAACATTCTGAAACCAAATTCTAGACCTAGTTCCCAAAAATGGCCCTACTTTTGCTGTAACCACCTGACTTCAGTCAGGATGCCTTACCCTTTCTTTTCCCTCCCCCATTTCCAACTATATAAGGCCCTCAGATAGCCCCAATAAAGACATCATTGAATAGAACATAACAACCAACTTAACATTCTTAGATTACTTGCAGAGCTCAAATAGAGAAGTTCTATTGTTTAAGGAGATAATAGTCCTGCTGTGTTCCCCCAGTTGCTGCTCAGCTACTCCAACCTTACCCTTAGAATCCTTGAGCACTACAATGGTAGTTCTACTTGTGATTGTCATTGCTGGGTAAAAAATGGTTTTTTTATATGTACTTTATAACTTATCTGTAAATGGATGCATTGGTAGGACTTCTCTTAATAAAATATTTTAATAGTGATTTCAATATAAAAGAAAGTGATTACGCCATTTTGATTTATGTCACTTCAAATTCCACTGGGTTTCATATCACCCAATTGAAATGTGCACAATGGATAGGGAAAAATAAGGGGGAATTATATATGATGCCATGCTACGCTATATTGATTTCCCAGTTGCAATTCTTGCTTTTCACTTTTGAAAAGTACATTTTCACGTTAAAAATCATAGTATTAAAAAATGTAAGAAATTCACTGAAACTTTGCAAATTTATATTTTTGCCTTCTCTAAACAACTGGGTATTTTTTAACCCCAGTTGTATAAGCTAGTTTTTGAGAAATTCAAGTTTTACTATTTGGCCCGGTTGAGGTAGCTCCACCGTAAATTTGTTAATTTAATATAAAAAATGCTCAAAAACACTATGTTTTTGAGCTACAGCACCTCAATTACGTCACTTCAAAAACACCTTTTTGACTGCAAGTTTTCAGTCAAAACTCAAAGTTAAGCATACTTGTGTTACTAATAAAAAATATATTTACAAGATAAAAAACATTGAAATTTTGATAGTATGTATTTTTTGATCTCCTCTACAATTCTATGTAAAAAATATTACCACTTTTATATTAAAAACATTCTCATTTTTCTCTTTAAAAACAACCCTCAAAATTCCCATATTTTGATGCTAATTCACTTTTAGATGCCTCCCAAGCCTACCACTAAAGCTGTGCCCAAGGCCTCCAAGGCTTCAAAGTCCAAGATCACTCCTCCCATGGCCAAGAAGGCCAAAACTACCCCTAAAAACAGCCTTCTAAGGATAAAGCTCCCACCAAGACCCCTACTCCCTCACCAGAGCCTGAGGAAACAAGCCCAACCCCTCCCCACTCTCCTTTTGTTTACTCCCCCTCTGATCCTCAAAAGAAGTTATTCAACTTTAATTGCCATTCTGGCCCCACTTCAGAGCCTGAGGATGAAGAGGAGCCTAAGCCTGGTGCTCCTGCAGATGAGCCAATTGAGCTCTTGGATCTTAAATCAATCCACAAAGTATGCAACCAAAATGGCACCTTTTCTGTGCCAACAATGTACCCTATCAGCTATCCAATTATGACTAAGAAAGGGGGTGCCGGCTTTGTCTACAAGGGCTACAGCTTCAGTTGCAACAAAGAGAAGAAACCCATCCATCAACATCACTTCAAATGTGATAATGTTGGCTGTCCAGCTAGACTCACCACCTATGGGTTCACTTGGTTTAAAGCCCTGACTATTGGGCATGACTGTGCTGAGCCTTTTGACCCTCTCTATTAACTGATCTGCTGGTTTCTTCACCAGGTGATCCCAACCACAAAGGATCAAACTGCAACTGAGGTTGTCAATGATGCGCTCCTTAATCTAAATGATACCCAACTAGAAACTGTTGGTGGCGCCTCAAAATTACAGAGATATCTCACTGATCAGAGATATGCTCTGAGCACTGAAGGCGTCAGTGCAAGCTCCATTGACCAAGTGATCATTACTGAGGAGTAAAAACTATCTCGCCATGAGGAGAGATTCCTTCTTCATGATGATGGTCAACATGCCCCAGAGCGTATCATCTGCTTTGCCACAAGCCAGGATCTGTGCAACTTTTTAAAATGCAAGACTTGGCTTGCAGATGGAACATTCTCAACCTGCCCAAAGCTCTTCAGCCAGCTTTGGATTATCCATGGGCAGGTTGGTAATCTAGTTCTTCCCCTTGTCTTCTTTTTCCTTCCCAACAAGGAGCAGGAAACATATGTCCGGGCACTCATAATTTTAAAGACCAAACTTGATGAAAGCCTCCCAACTATTGAAGAGGAGCCAAAGGAGACTAGAGGCCGCAAGAAGAAATCCATCTCCCAAGAAGAAGACACTCCAACCCCAATCAAGAAAAAGCCAGAAAGCCTTCCCTACCATGAATATCTGGTAGTGGATTTTGAACAGGCTCAGGCAAATGCCTTTATTCAAGTCTTCAAGAGCTCCCCTCATGGATGCTACTTCCACTTCCAGCAGGCACTCTGCCGCCGCCTCCAAAAGTGCTCTGAACTTCATGAGCTGGTCTACACTGAAGGCACCAAAGAAGCAAATGACGTTTTTGATTGCTTTGCTGCCCTTGCCCTTGTACAAAAGAAGGAGACCAATGCCTTTTATGATGTCCTCCTCTGCCATCCTTACATTATTGCCAACCAGGCAGCCTTTGCTCTGTTTATTGAGTATTTTGAAACTCAATGAGTCGGAGTGTTTCAGGGAGCACGCCACATTAGAAAAGGCGGTGATTCAATCACCTGGAACTGTTTCAAGTAGGTCAAAGACGGCCTCATCAAGACCACCTCTTCCCTTGAAGGGTGGCATAGCCAGTTTGCTACAAGGGTTAGGGTTCATAAGCCCAAATTCAATAAGATCATGGTCCATTTAAAAAACCAGCAGGCCATCTCTGCCTGCCTCTTTAAGACTGGTATGAAGACCAAAGGCGACCCCCCCCCAGCAGACCAAAGCAGTGAAAAAGTATAAAGAGATTAGCAAGGTAGTCCTTGCCTACTATCCCAAGGATAGCAAGCTTGAGCATCTTCAAGCCATCTCAGTTGCTTTTTCCACTAATGTTTAAGCCTATTTGCAATAAACTATTCTTTATATTCTCTCTTATTTCCTTTGATTTAACCATTATTTGACTTTCTTTGGTATTTGGTACAATTCTATGCATATTTTAAAGTATAGTTTGTAGTTAAAATAGATGAAAATAGTTGTTTTGGGGATTATTTTAACTTTTTGGGCTTTACCCAACTATGTTGCTACTGATCAACCTCATTTTTTATTGAAGATTTGGAATTCTGAGGCTTTTTAAAGGCTAGAAATGTTTTTTAAATTTTATTTTTTGAGAATTTTTTGGGTTATTTTTGGAGTTCAAAAAACCTAAAATTTTAAAACTGTTTTTCCTTAGTCAAAATGCTGTAAATCAAAATGGCGTTTTTACTATAAAATCAAAATAGCTGAAAATTGAGATGGCATATTTTGAGATGGCGTTTTTTGAGATGCAGTTTTTGAAATAGAATGCCCTACCGGTTTAAATCTGATTTATTTTGCTTACAGATGAGTAATTTTGGTTAAATCTTGGTTTTTTACAGTGCCATAGCTTTAAAAACTATTGTAGTGTTTATTTAAGCTTTTAGTGTTTAGTTGTTTTGCTATATATTTTTTCTTTCTAGTTTTTACTTAGGCTATTTACATTCAAAGTCGTTAATTCTAACTTTATAATGAAGTAAATTTTTTATTAAAGTTATTGCTAAATTGTGTCTAGATCTGTTGGGCTAAACCCACCTATTATTTTGGACTCAAATTCATACAATTTACTTAACAAACTCCACATTTCTCATTGAAAATAAGGTATAAATTATTTCATGAAGCTACTGAAAATCTCTCTCAAAGACTTAACACAATTGATTTCCCACTTTTTTTGCACAAATTGAAAAGCTTATTTTCTCTCAAAACCACCAATTTCTCTAAAAGTTCATTACATTTTGAACATGATCCTGGTTTATATTATACCACCAAAACATTATTGAACAAGCTCAATTTCTTTTTCAAATTTAACTATTTGACAAAGAAAAATCCTGTTTTTAAAATTTAAAAAGTAAAACTTGATACTTAAGACTAGGGCTGGGACATGTCTAGTTTTTTTTGTAAAAAGTTAGTTTAAAATCTATTTTAGTTGTAAAACAAAAAAGTATTTAAAAAAATTGCTCACTACAGGGGTCGAACCTGTGACTTTGGCGTTATTAGCACCACACTCTAACCAACTGAGTTAAGCGAGCTTTTTTTTCGCCTTGTAGAAAATAAAAATATTTATGCTATAAATTATGTTAAAATTGCTTCAATTGAGCTTTAGTCAAATATAGAGCTGGGACAATCACAGCAATTGTGATCACAGAGTAAAAACCGTTTTAGATTTTTTTAGATTATTTCATAAAATAATCTATGTTGATTTGCACCACAACTTTTAAAATAGGCAAAATTTGTGCCTCACTTCATTGTGTAGGTCACAAATATAAAGTGACAGAAGTTTTCAAGTATGAAACATAAGATTTTATTTTTTGCAAGGCATAGGATGTAAAAGTAGAGTAGTTTCGTATGTTGGATTTTTTAACTACAAATTTTTACAAGCTTTATTTGTCACAGATAGTGACATCATGACCAGAATTGCCCACCCTTGTAATACTAAGCTGTAATTCCCAGTACAAAAAACCCTTAAGAAATTTGACTAATATAAATCAGGCTATTTACAACAAGTTGGTTGTTGCAAAGCATTCAATTTTTTTCTCATAAATGTCAATTGGGCCCAAAAAGCTACTAAAAATGTGAAAACAGGTAATTTGGTGCTTTTTGGCTCCAAAAACGGTTTATGATGAAACTCAATTTTTGGTCACTTCTGGAGTTTTATTCAAAAAATTAAACCCTGTCACATCATCATCATTACCAAGCCCAACATTACCTGAAAATCTATCAGAACTACTTCATTAGTTTAATAAATACTATATTTTTAAAACTCATATCCAGTTTTAAGTTTTGTAGATTATTTAATGTCATATGAAGCTCCTTCTTACATACATGCCTTTGTGGTCTTGCGGTTTATAGTTTCAATTTGCAGTATCTAAAGCCTTGATGCTACTCTCTGGTACTTCTGATATTGAAATTGAGTGAAATTGCGGAACCAATCTGTGAGATTCTTTGCTTACAAAATCCAGCAACAATAATTCAATCACTATCACTATCATTTTTTACTGCCTGCTCTAGTAATTCTTGGGCATATCTTTTCTATTCCTTTGATTGTAGATTTCTGTCTTCATATTTCAACTTTAAAGTTTTTACTACTTCTCAATTCTTTGAGTATTTGGTATCTTTATTCCTCATTTTGTGAACACTTCCAAATTTTGCAGGGACTCCATCATTACACTATCCATTCTTATCTCACTATAATAGGTTTGATTGAACCAGAGTTTTTTAGCTAATTATAGTAAAATACTAATTAAATAAATGAATAAATGTATATTTCAAACAAAAGGAATAGTTTGCATACTTATGATTGGACACAACAAAAAACAAGATATGATTCTGCTTAGTCACATCACAGTTTATGCATATTTGTTTTGTGACTTTAAGTGTCAGAACCCCTGTCACAAGTGTTTCTGTCATCACTGAATTATATTAAAACAATGAGACTTATAGAGTTACAGCTCCTAAATTTGAAGGTTCCAGCATCTTAAATCCTAAAAGTGAAATTTGAGTTGGTATAAATATGTCCAAATTACCTAGTTCAGGTCATACAGTTAATGTCAGAACCATTCTTTATGAAGGTTCTAACACTAATACTTCTGATGCTAGTGGTTTTACTAAGGTTTCTGTGAATGAATTAATTCCTTTTACTTCTGGCACCTCAGTTGATCCCATTGGCTTTAAAGAAACAAGTCAAGACAAAAAGTCAAATTCTATGATTATAGACCTGTTATTAATCCTTGTGAGACCAAAAGTCAAACCCAAAACCTGGCACACGCTTGCTGAGCTTCCTAAGTTTGATGCAAAAACAATTAAGATATTAGAAGACAAGCAAAAACAATTTGAAAATAACAATTCAAGCCAATCAGAGGTGCCAAAACTTACTGCTGACGTTGCCAACCATATTTTGAAGATATAAAGCTCTGTAAACTGTTGAACTATAGTATAAAATACTTATAAGTTATTTAAAACATACTTAAGTTAACACCAGTCCATTTCTGAAGAGTATATTGAATTTCAAACTTTAAGGGTAAATTGAAACATTGGGTCTTTTTATTAACTGTTCTAATTGTTTGAGTTATAGGTGCAACTTGTTTCAACTGCTGTTAAGTTTCCAAACCAACTTCCTTCCCCCAACTTCTCAATTCTTTTACTGTATAAGCTTCTGAGCCTTTCTTATTGCAGTTGCTCAATCAATAAAGACTTTAAACCTTATATTCTCTTTATTTTCTGTAATAATTAATCAGAACATCCATAACACAACCTAATCCTTTGCCTCTTTGGGGAATTAAGTTCAAATGGTTGATTCTATATTTGATTTGTACATCAGTACAATCCACTATGCAAATAGAAACTTTTCCAGGATCTGGTACCAGCAACACATACTGCAATAATGGGATGCAGGCTCCAGTTGTACCAGGAAAGTGCTATACCACCTCCTTGTTCTCTTCAAACCCTCCCACTAAGCAGGAACCTCAGTGCATGTCCACCAAATCTGGCACTACCAGTCTTTTCTGTCCTTTTGCTTCTGTCTCCTTGCTTGCTTACTTGGGTGCCTATGCCTTATTGGGTTGTGACATTCTGCTCTTAGGTAGATATCAAATCCTTGGAGAACTAGTCCATTTGGGCATGATGTTAGTGCCTTTAGGTTCCATGATTACAGGTTTAAATTCTTCTGCTCTAATTTATCATGTTGGAAAGTTATTTCCTGTAGGATGGGTTCCTGACAGTTAAGTTCTTGAATTTAAACCTCCCAGAATAGGGATCAAACCCAGGTCACCTAAATTGTCAGGTGGTGCTCTAAGTAATAAATTTGTTAGTATTTTAAGTTCAGATATTATTTTACCTGATGTTAAGGGCCATAGCCAATCAAATCAATTAGTATCTTTGTATGATATGGATTAATCAATAGCAGGAGTAGCTTCACAGCTAATGTCAAAGTTGAAAATGTCTCCATTGGCTCTTGTTCTCTTTCTTTCCTACCTGGGAATTCAAAACAAGCAATTGTTTCACTGTTAATTGTTTCTCAGACTGTTTGAGTTGAATACAGTTGTTAAAAAGACTTTTTAAGGGGTCATAGCTAATTAAAGGTCTTATAACAGTTTCAGGATGCTTAACAGGTTTTATTATCATAACTTCTGCTTCAAAATGTTCAAAATTTCCTTTTCCCCCTCAAAACAAAATTTATATTTACTAAACCATGCTATATTAAGCAGGTAATTTCTTTAATTTTATTTTTCAATAAATAAAGTCTTTTATTATCAATCAATCTTAATACATGAAACCTCTGAAGTTTAGAGACCATAAAATTTCCCAAGACTCCTCACAAGAAACATATTGGGTATAAATGGTTAATATGGTTTCTCCTTAGTAACACCTGGGCTACTGTGTTAATTGGCACTAGATCTGACTCAGGCCCTTCTGTTTCTCCTAACTCTTAAAAGCATTGGCATTATGTGATTGCAGGCCATCACTATACAACTTTGGTTCTCTCAGACAATCCTCCCTTCAGAGAAAAGCCTAAATCTTATGATATCCTTTGTATGTCCTCAGCTCCTCAGATATTCCATCCCTTGGCTTCTGCCTTTTTTTTGAGTTATCTGGGGGCTTATTTCTTCTTGGAAATCTTTTTAAATCACTTCTTGGTATATATTTCCTCATGGGTAAATATTACATATCAAAATGACGTCAATTCTAGTTGGTTCTCTATTCATGGGGTTGAATCTGTCTGCCCTTGCTCAGCAAGTTAGAAATATGTTTCTAGTGGGTGGTTTCCTGAAATTAAGAGCAGGCTACAAAATGTGGTAGTTATAATTGTGAGCTGCTCCTAAATTTAAAAGAATCAGCATGAGTTGTGATGTGACTTGAAGGCCACAAAATGATTTGTGACAGTAGATATAGCCTTAAAACAGATTTTGACAGGGCAATTTTGGCGCCCATCTCATCTCTAGTCAAATATCATTGGGCCATAAAGTTAAACTGTGTACATAATGCCAATTTAGAAGATCATATAATATATTGTACAGTAGTTTTATAGCCTGCTGATATAATGTCAAAGTACCAGGGTTGACCCCAGCAAAATTTCACACAAGAGACCCTGTGCCACTCAGACTGACTTCCCCACTACTTGGAGTCAAATGCAGAAGTCAGCTCAAATGACTAAATCTAGCAACAAGAGACAGTGAAAATCCCAGCTCAGTGAGCAACTCAAATTTAGCAGTTGACTCATTATAAGGATTAAGCCACCCCCCGTTCAATTCAATTGAGTGATTGTCTCAATCTTGGTCCTCTTAATGATTTGCAAATACTATATAATCTCACACATTCCAATAATGATATTATATAGTTTCCAATTATTTCCCCCTTGTAGCTCTGATAATACAGAACAGTTAAAACATTGAAAGTGTGAGAGAGGGGGTCTAAAATTACTAAGTTTGGCTCCCATTCTGGAGGGGATGCCCACTAAGACACCATCCAGTGCAAAACTGGAATGGTTGCTTGAACAGGCGTCTAAACCAAAGACACATGTGACAACTGAGGAAATACATATTAAATTCCATTAGAGCTATGTCTACAAGCAACCAGGGGATACACATGGGGGTGTGCACAGGAATTTTGGGCAGCTCCTGAGACAGGGTCACCTGCTCTACCAGTGGGGAAAGAAAAGAGGGGAGACTCCTTAACCAGAGTGTGACCTAGACCCAAATTGGGAGTCTACAGGTTGAGGTTGTCACAGGTGAGGCTCTTAACCAGGGTTTTACTAGTAGAGAGTAGATTGGTTTCTTTCTCAGGGAGATCCTCCAACAAGTAAAAAAAGTAAGCTGGGTTCCTCCCACAAGGTGGGTGGAGGAGAAAATACATCTCCACAGGTCTGGAAAGTGGACCAGATGAAGAAAAAAATAGAAGTCAGAGAAAATAAAGCAAATTCAAATAATGGGACCAACATTTTCTTAAAATTCAGGAAATTTGGAGGTCAGAAGTATAATTTTTGAGTCCCAAACAATAGAAAATGGGGCTACAAGGGATATTTTTAAACAAAAACAATCAATAATAATTGGGTGTCTTGACATCAACTTGCTGGGCAACAGGGGGGCTTTACTGTCAATATGGGTGAAGCCAGGTTTAAAAACAAATGGAAACAGTGGAAATTTAAAATAGAATAAGATATTTATATACAATTTTAACTCAAAAGCCAGGTTTGAGCCACTTTTTGAAAGCAAAAGCAGATAAGGAACTTAATATAGGCTAATTGACTCTAGGAGCTTTAGAAACCAGTCAGGAGCAAAGGGGACAAGTATTAAGGTAAGCAAACAAAGAAATTTCACTAAAATCTTCAAAATTAAAGAACTCCAGAATGAGAGTTATAAAATAAAGCAGCTGCTGTTTTTCCAAACCTTTAAAGTTTATTGTGAATAAAAATGTTCAAGCAAGGGACTAAAGGTCCCCCTTTCCTGTTTTAAGAGATCATATTGGAATTTGAAGAGTCACATGACTTAGTTGGAGACTCTAACTAGCTGAGGGCAAATTCTTTTCCAACTAATGTCAGGGGGTTGGAGGATTCTAGAGTAATTTCTGCCTTGCTTTCTGATTGACTAGCTTCAGTGGGGGATTTTGAAACCCCACTCCCTTAAGGAGGAGTTTGGAACTGCAGACATCAATGTGACTAATTTTGATTAGCTGGCTCTGATGGGTTTCAAGAGTGGGTAATACCAAGCCAGTAAATAGTCCAAATTAACCAGTGTTTTCCCCCAGGGTGGCGCAGTGCAAGTAGGTGGTACTATGGGGTATACCAGGACAATTTCTTGTCCACTGTATGGCTAAATCATCCAGAAAATTAAGCGGCTTGGCCGGTTTTTGGGAAGATTTCTTTGTGCGGCAAGGGAATATTGTCCTATTCAGGACCAAAGTGAGGAGTAACTTTACAGAAAGCACTGGGAGGTTTTCCATCCTATCTTCTTTTTCAAAATTAATCCTGTTTTCCATACTTTCTGCAGTCAAAAAATATTCAAAAGAATCATATTAGGGCTCCCCTTAGATTGGACGCCTGTCAGGGCCCAGAATGCCCTTGACAATCAGCTGGCCTTCCTAGAGGCAAAACCCCCCACAGCTTGGGAACCCCTACCAATTATCTCCCAGAGAGAGAAAAAATCCCTTTAGACTAACAAATGGCCCAAGATTTGAGAGGCACACAAGCCTAGAATCCCTGGCTCTAATTCTATTATTGAATTTGAGCCTCTCAACTATCAGGAAATGGTACATCAGGAGTGCAATTGTTCAATAACACAATTGGGTACTCAATATCTTGCAGGATCTATAAACAACTGTGGTACCTCAGCATGCTGCAGATAAAGAAAAGTTCATTTTATACTAACCTATGAGCACCCACCCCCTGGACCAAGTATGCAAATTCCAGTGAAAATTGTAAGTTCAACTGAAATTGATGTCATCAGTTCTCTGGTGGCACAAAAGGCCACAAAATTACCAGTAAGTATAAGTAGTGAAGAGGAGAAGCCCTCCTCACTGTTGACATCTTAATAAAGCAAGTTTATGCCCAGAAATTTTTATCTTATTGCAGGAATTTTTTATTTTTGCTCCAATTTAATTATTCTCTTTGCATCTATTTGGGAATCCACAACACAATACAATCTTGCCTACCCATATCCTCCTGGCTATACTCCTGCCATCACAGTCAATCCACCCCGCGCTCTTGAAGTGGAGTACTACCACCCCCATCATCTAGATCTCCCACCTGCTATGAAGGAGATTCCTGCTGCTCCCCCTACCCAATGTGCCTCCTGTCCAGGACTTCAGCAAGTTGGGGTTTGTCTATATCACAGTATTGGGGCTGGTCAACCAGGTTGTGCCCCATACTGGGAGTTGGCGCCCCCTAGCTACTGCAGTCAACTGCATGGTCTGTATTGTGCCTATTGTGTACATGGCCTTCCAGGCCCAGCCTGCCTCCCCTATGAGAGTCCAGCCAGATGCTAGTATGGGCTATGACAGTATGTCAATCATATCAAAACTAGTAACCCTGGGCCCCTATTCTTCTTCAATTATAAGGGCATCTTGTATGCTTTTATTTTTGACCTCAGCTTACTACCTAAGACAGTATATGACCAAGAAACAAGAAAAGAACAAAAGCCAAGAAGAAATTGTTGCAAAGCCATCCCAGGTCCAGACTGTGAATATCTCCACCTCAAACCAGAATACTGCTACCCCTACAACCTTTCCTGACCTGCCAAAAATTGACTTGGCTGGCTTCAGAAAAGGCATATCATAATAAACACCCTGTTCTGTGCCCATCCCAAGAGCTTCAGAGAAGACACTCAGAAGGTTATGATAGTGGCTGCCTAACTGAAGGATGATGCCAGAGAAACCTTCTTGACCAGCCTCAAGGAAGATCCAGACCTCATACTCTCCTACAATCAATTCCTGGAGAGAATGAATTCTGCAACCATCCCCACTGAGGCCAAGATCCAAGCCTACATGGGAATTATCTGTCTGTCCCAAGAAAGGACAACCTGGAGACCTACATACAACAATTCCTACGCCTGGCAGAGGCAGCCAAGATCCCTGAAAACATATCAGGCCTGCATTTCAGAAACAATCTGAACCCACACCACGCCAGCCCAATGAGACACCACCAATGCAACCTCCCCAAAGACAAGATCCTGGTCATTTCCAGAGGCATGGACTTCAGACAACCACAGGGATACCACGCTGGTCAACCTCAGAACAACCAAACCCCTGGTGCAAGTAGGCCCTGTTTGAACATACCCCAAAGAGTACCAACACCACATCAGAAGTGGACTATGCTTCTATTGCCACTAGAGTGGCCACTTATCCAAGGACTGCACTAGCTGCTCCAAAAAAACCCAAGAAGCCACTATTCCATCAATAAAAAACACTTCCCAGTCTTATCCTATCATTGACACTACTTTATGTTACCATGATCATGAATTGAACACTGTAGCTGTCCTATACAGTGGGGCACCCTCAACTACATGGAACATAGATTAGCTGAGAAGCTGGGTGTACCAATCCAGGGAAGCTCCCAACTGATAACCTTGGGTAACAAGACAATAGACCTGTCTCACAAATGCAAAGAGTCTGTCTCCCTGAAGTTAAAAGGGAAGTTCCTGCCCACCAGATTCCACGTCATGGAGAAGCTTCCTGTGACAGATACAGGTCTAACCAATCAAACTTAAGTTATCTTGCCCTTGACTCTTGTTACCGTTACCTTCCTGTGACAAAGCTTCAAGGAGCTTTGCCTCCAGGGAGGCAATTTTGTGAGACAATGCTTTATTGTCATCTCTCTAACAAGCCATAATTTTGACACTCTTTTCCTCTCTGTTTCTTAACGCCTCAACTTCACAGTTGACTCTGTCCTTTTCTTGTTGCAAAATCTCATCAAACCCTAATAGCAAGTTCCAGGAGTCCCATGCATAGACTTGATTTCCTTGTGCCAGGGTTTTTTCTCTGGCAAAATAGTCAGAGTATAATTCTTCAAAAGCCGCATTCACTTCTACCAAAGATTCCCCAGGTGCAATCCTAGAGACCTCCAGACTTGCCTAAGCCTCCTCAAGCAAGCTGGTAGGAACTTCCTTTCTTGCAGCAGCGGCCTTGACACAAAGCACCCCAAATTTTGCTCTTTCAAATAGAAATAAAGAAGACATGATAATTAAAAAAAAAGTTGAGGGAAAAGTATCAAAATCAACAATATTGTGAGAGAGGGGATCTAAACTAACTAATTTTGGCTCCCATCCTGGTGAAACAAACCACCAGGATGCCATCCAGTGAAGAACTGGGATGGCTGCTTGGAGAGGAAACCACAGGGAGGACACTGGGGACAACTGAGGGAAGTAGGCGTTCAAGCCCATCAGTATCAGGCCGGTGAGCAACCAAGGGGAGCGGGTGGGAGCGGGAGAGGACACCTTGGAGGGACCAAGGGGTACTGAGGGACTCAGAACCACACTGGGGAGGGGGCACATTGGAGGCATGGCTTCTTCTGAGACAGGTGAGGCATAATCCACTGTGCTCAAATCCAAGTCATCACACGTCAGGCTCTTGACCACAGCCTCTCCTGAAAAGAGAAGGCCTCTGGGGAGATCCCAAAGACTGGAGGGATCTCTACCTACAAGTCTGGCAGAAAAAGAGATTTTTCCTCACAAGTTGAGGGAGGTGGACCACAAAAGTATCAAGAATGGAGCCAGGGAGAAAACCACAAACTTAATTTCTGGGAGTATCATAGGAATATTCCTCACAAAATTTGGAGTAGGATAGTATATTTTTCTGACAAAAATCAGGCAGAACAGGGGCTGGTAGGGTATACTTAGCAAAATAGAGCCAAACTGTAATAGAACGGGTCCAGAGAGCTTTACAATGGCTGTGAGAGGCTTGGTGAGAACAGCAAGTAAGAACAGGTTCAAAAACAATGATTTTAAAGGAAATTTCAGAATAAAAATAGATTTTATAAAGAAAATCAATTCAAAATACTGAGTTTGAACTCTAGTTTTGAAAGCAAAAGCTAAAAGGACAACAACTAAGTAAATCAACCCTAGTATAGGAGGCCAGGAGAGAAGACGGGTTCAAAACCGGCTAGTATAAGGTAAGCTTGAAGCCAAAACTAACACTTTAATTCTTAGGACTGCTGAAACACAGACTAGGTTCCTATCAGCAATAAAATTTAAAATTTAAGTTGCAAAACACCAAACTTTAATGTATTTGGAAAATAGACAAGCAGCAACTGAAAGTCCCCTTGCTTGATTAAAAGGAATGGCTTGCAAACAAAACTGATCATATGACAGTGGGCTCTGAATCCAATTGGCTGGACACAAAACTTTGCTGGGCAGGAGCAGGAAGACTGGAGGGTTTCATTCTAATTTCCGCGGCCAGATCTGATTGGCTGGAGGAAGTGCTGGTCATTTAGAATTCACTCATGCAGTTCAGTGTCAATGTGGCAGCCTCTGATTGGCTAGCTCTAATGGTTTTTAGAAGTGGACAACACCACACTAATAGGTAGTCTAAATTAACCAGCGTTTCTTCCCAGGAGGGAGCCACCAAAGGCAAAGGGTCTGCAGGGTAGGCTAACACAAACCTCTCATCAACCGTGTGAGCTAAATCATTTAAAGAATGGAGGGGTTTGGCAGGCATTTTTGAGCCTTTCTTGGTACAACAAGGGAAGATTGCGTGATCCAAAGCCAGAGGTGGCAGTGAATTTACAAATATATCTTTATTTAAAATTAGCTGTTTTTGCTTATATACCATTTGGGGCATATTTGGCTGAAAACCCCTCTGGTTACTGAATCAACCTATTATTCATATTACGTGGTCTATGACATTTGAGTCATCTAAACCTAGATTTTTACCTAAAAGATCCCCTGTAATTCTCAGCCTATGAGAATTAATCTACAATGAGAAGGAGTCACCTGAAGCCATTCATCTCAATGTATTAATTTGGCATGGAGCTTCCTCAGCTCCTGGTGCTAAAACTCTGTGGAATATACACATTCCAAAACTCAGCTATCAATGTTCCAACTGGGGACCAGCTGATCAAACCTGAATCCCTAGGCATCATTACCTTTATTTAGTTATCTTCACATTTAATGGGGTTCCCCTTAAAACCCATTAAAACACTTTGAAACTTGAACCAGGTGCCACTGCAGCGCCCAGCAATTTTCCCAGGCAGAGCCGCGGCGCCCCAGCGCCTGAAAAATTCACTGGGCAGCGCCTTGGCGCTTTTAAGCTAATGAATTTTCCAAAACAGTGCTTTTAACCCAAAATTTGTGGGTTTACTTTTGATTAACCTTAACCAACCTTCTTGACACAGTCAAGGCAATTAACCAATATAATTAAATCCTCATTAATTATATTCCCATGTATTTATTAATTAATCTTACCAGTTAATTAAATTGTTTTTGAGACACCTAGTCTCCAAGATTGATTTGGCTAATCTTGCCTTCTGTTCTTTTATTGAATATAGACTCTAAGTTTTCAGGAATTGTTATCTGAAGAATTCCAGCCAAATTTATCTACATAAAACAAACAGCCAAAACAGAGCAACTATATATTTCAGAGTATTTATTTGGCTAAATACTTAACAGTGACTGTTGTACAATCACACCCCTGAGCTTAACAGTATCACCATGGAATCCTGCAAGGCTGAGATCCCAAAATGTTTGAACCTTGGGAGTCCATCTTTTCAGAGGAAGAAGCCACCACCTTGCCTAAACACAGTCAGTTCAACCACACCATTGATCTTCTCCCCAAAACCCAACCTAAATACAACCTGTATACAGTTGTAACATTAAGGAACAAGCCACCTTAAGAGAGTACTTGGACAAGATGGTGAAGAAGGGATATATACATGTCTCCAAATCTCCTTGTTCATCCCCCTTACCGTTTGTGAAAAAGCAGGGCGGCAACCTACGCCCTTGTGTCAATTACCAGGACCTAAAAAGCATCACTGTGAAGAACAGATATCCTGTACCCAATAATGAAGACCTCTCAGATAAGCTTTCAGGAGTCAACATCTTCTAAGGTTGATTTAAGAGATGCCTTTAACCAGATCTGGATCAGGCCTGGTGACAAATGGAAGACTGCTTTCAAGACAATTCAAGGTCTCTACAAATACTTGGTTATGCTGTTTGGGTTGTGAAACGCGCTCAGCACCTTTCAAACTATGGTGGACGTGGTCTTGGGAGGAATCAAGGATCAGTGTTGTGTAGCCTACTTAGATGAAATTCTCATCTACAGTTGCACCCCTGAAAAACATGTTGAACACCTTCAAGATGTCCTACAACACTTCAAGAAACACATACTCTTTATTAAACTCCAGAAATGTGAGTTCTTCTAAGAGGAAGTAGAGTTCTTGGGTTACAATGTACTGAAAGGAGGTTTTTCAATGACACCCAACAAAATAGAGGCCATGACGTCATGGCCCAAACCTAAGAACCACAAGGATTTCAGAAGTTTCCTGGGCCTGGCAAACTTCTGCCGGGAATTTTTCCAAAATTTTTCTTCAATCTGCTTGCCCTTGATCCACCTTACCTCTGAGAAACACCCCTTTGTGTGGGATGACGCTGCCAAATCTGCCTTTGTGTTGCTAAAGAACGCCTTTGTTTTTGCTCCTGTCTTGGTAATTCCAGTTTACCATAATCCCTTCATTGTGGAAACAGACTCCTCTGACTTTGCATTAGGGGGGTGTTGTATCAGGAGGGGCATGATAGTAAGCTGCACCCTGTAGCTTACTACTCAAGGAAGTTTACTCCGCCTGAGTTGAACTACCCCATTTAAAATAAAGAGATGCTTGCTATCATCCAGTCCTTGAAACATTGGAGAAGATACTTGTGTGATGCCAACCACCCAGTGAGAATCATGACCAACCACAATTACCTGACATACTTTTTAAAACCGCAACAACTGAATCAGCGTCAAGTTAGATGGGCCCTATTCCTAGCAGATTACATCTTATCAATCAGCTAAAAGCCTGGAGAGATCAACATTGTACCTGATGCCCTAAGACAAAGAGCAGATCTATTCCCTAGCACCAAAGAGATTGAAGAATTCAACACAAAATCCTTGCTGTCTCTAAACATGATTGAGCCAATGCTCTTATTCCTGGGACTAGCCAATAGAAGAGAAGAAATACAATTAGCTCAGACCATAGAACTGCACTGAATCTCCATCATTGAGGACTTAAAGAAAGATATCAACAGTCAATACTACCAAAATGGTTACTCTCTACATGGTAACACCCTGAAGCTACACAGATGCACCTACATACCAGAAGGTCCACTGCGCTTAGAGATACCAAAGGAATACCACAACTCCCCCATGTCAGGACACCCTGGGCGTACAAAGACTCTCAAAGAGATCCAGAGAACCTACATGTTTCCCAGGATGAAGCCAGAAATTGAAGGATATCTCAGTGGTTGCAAGACATGTGGATGTATCAAGCCTAAGCAAGGAAAGCCAGAAGGATTACTACAACCTCTTCAGATTGCAGAAGGCCCTTGGAAGTCAGTATCCATGGACTATATTGTGGAGCTATCTAATTCAAAAGGATTCAATGCCATCCTTGTAATTGTCAATTGTTTTACCAAAATGGCTCACTTCATTCCAACAACAGCCAAAGTAACAGAAAAGGAAACTGCCACCCTATTCCAGAACCAAGCAATCATGAACCACAGACTTCCACAAGAAGTGGTCTCAGAAAGAGGCCCACAATTAACCTCCAAGTTTTGGGCCCAAATCCTAAAGGACTTGGGAATAAAAAGATTGTTGTCTATTTCATATTATCCCCAGAGCAATAGACAGACCAAGAGAGTAAACCAGGTCTGCAAACAGTACTTACAATGCTAGGTTAACTTGGAACAGAACAATTGGGTAACACACCTATCAATGGCTCAGTTTGCGTACAACAACCAAGACCACAGCTCCACCAGTAAGTCCCCCTTCAAAGCCAACTACAGATTCAACCCCACATGGGATGCCCCCCCACAGAGGAAGCTGACAACCCCAAAGGACATGACTGGGTTAGCAACATCCACACATGCCAAGAAGAATGCGCCAAGAACCTGAGAAGAGAAGTACAAGTATACAAAGATTTAGCCAACAAGAAACAAAGCCCTGCCTCCCTGATCAAAGTAGGAGACCTTGTGTACCTCAGCGCAAAGAACATCAAGACCACCGCCCCTTGCGCTAGCTTGAGCTCCCAACAAACAGGTCCTTAAAAGGTCTTACAGCATATTGGTACCGTAGCCTACCAACTAGAACTGCCCCATGGATAGAAGATTCACAATGTATTCCACTGCTCCCTGTTATCAAAGAAGAAATGAACTTCTCTCCTGCACCAGATAGTATGAACGCCCCCACCCATCAAAGTAGGAAGTTTAACAGAACACAAGGTTGAAGCCATCCTGGGACACAAGCTCTGATACCAAAAACTTGCCTTCCTGGTCAAATGGAAAGGGTACCCCAATGAAGATAATACTTGGGAACCAGAATCCAACCTGGAAAATGCTGCTAACCTGCTGAAGAAATACAAGTCTTGGAATAAAGAGTTGTGCTCTGCAAGCTTGACAATAGTAGGGGATGATGTCAGGGTCTAGAATGCCCTTGAAAATCAGCTGGCCTTCCTAGAGACAAAACCCCCAAATCTTGGGAACCCCTACCAAGTATCTCCCAGAGCAAGAAAACCTCCCTTTCAACTAACAAATGGCCCAAGATTTGAGAGACACCCAAGCCTAGAATCCCTGACTTTGATTCTATTATCAAATTTGGGTCTCTCAATATTCAGGAAATGATACATCATGAGCGCAATTGTTCAATCACGCAATCAGGCGCTCAATCTTTTGCGGGATCTATAAATAACTGTGGTACCTCAGCATGCTGCATTTCAAGAAAGGTTTATGTTATACCAACCAATGAGCACCAAACCCCTGGCCCAAGTATGCAAATTCCAGTGAAAATTGTAAGTTCAACTGAAATTGATGTCATCAGTTCTCTGGTGGCACAAAAGGCCACAAAATTACCAGTAAGTATAAGTAGTGAGGAGGAGAAGCCCTCCTCACTGTTGACATCTTAATAAAGCAAGTTTATGCCCAGAAATTTTTATCTTATTGCAGGAATTTTTTATTTTTGCTCCAATTTAATTATTCTCTTTGCATCTATTTGGGAATTCACAACACAATACAATCTTGCCTACCCATATCCTCCTGGCTATACTCCTGCCATCACAGTCAATCCACCACGCGCTCTTGAAGTGGAGTACTACCACCCCCATCATCTAGATCTCCCACCTGCTATGAAGGAGAACCTGCTGCTCCCCCTACCCAATGCGCCTCCTGCCCAGGACTTCATCAAGTTGGGGTTTGTCTATATCACAGTATTTGGGCTGGCCGCCCAGTTTGTGCCCCATACTGGGAGTTGGCACCCCCTAGCTACTGTAGTCAACTACCTGGTCCGTATTGCGCCTATTGTGTACATGGCCTTCCAGGCCCGGCCTGCCTCCCCTATGGGAGTCCAGCTGGACTCTGGTATGGACTGTGACAATGCCCTACACATCAGGAGCTGAAATACCTGAAGGACACATTCTTTATCAAAACATGGTGATTCCAGTTCTTGCCTTAAACAACCTGTCCACACAAGGGTTTTTCTAGACTCCTTTTTCCACACCTTGAACTAATGACAAAAACATCATACCTGTACATGTGACCCAACAACTTCACAGTGCAGCACTGGATCTTTTTGAAGGGGCCAACAACAGCACCACCAAAGCATGAATCCATTCTGCACAGAACAAGCTGACACAAATTAAAGGCTCATCACGCTTTTGGATTGAAGAGATATATTTTCATCTGACCCATGATGTGGGCACTTGTGTGATAAATGACATGAAGATCACACAAATAAGTACTGTAATAACTTCAAAAGGGACTTCTTGGCCAGGTTTGCAATGAAGGACACAGTGCTCATGATCATTTGCCAAGTTAAGAACCTGTCACAAACTGGTATAGTCAAGGAGTTAAAAAGAGCTTACTGTAAATTCAGAACTAAAAGGTAAAAATTTAGGATTTTCAAATTCTTTTGTGTGAACTCACCAACTTAATAGAATAATGTTCATCCCAGAACAGCTTGCTTTTTTATATAAAAAGATGAAAAATTTTCCAGTAAATTGGTGAATTCACTCTAAAGAATTTGACAATCCTGCATTTTTACCTTTAGGCTCTGAATTTACAGTAAAAAAAGTTGCACCTGTGTGTCCCCTCTTATATGGCTTTTGAAAACTCTGCCACACAGCTCATGTACTAAAATGTACTCAAGTCTTACATAATGAGACATGTCAGCCTGGCCCAAGTGACCAGCCTTCAAAGCTTGTAATGCAAAGCAGAAAAGCATAATAGACCTCTAATGAGCTTCACAAGTACTAGACTGGAAAGAGAGAAAGACCCAAAGATATTAACCCCTCTAGTTGTTCCAGCTGTCCCCTGTCTAATAACAGCAACAGTAAGCCTTAAGCATCCAATAATCATCATAACAGGAATAATGCCAGTCCTACTGCACACACTTCAGAGCTACTACCATGCAAGGCAAACAAGACAAGGGAAAAGCCTAGGGAGAGCAGTAAGAAAGCCAAGATATCCCTGACTCCTGTCAGTCTCACCTATCAATGAGTATTGACCTGAGGACGTTAATCAATGCCCAATGACCCAGGTAATGTAAAGATATCTTTTACTCTACACAGGCACAAGAAAATCAAATAAAATGATGTCCTAACATTTCTGTTTTCAAAGTCAAATTGATTCAGCACTCCTGGATTAAGGCACAGATTGTACATTGATCAACAGAAACTTTGTGAGCATGTTCAAGTTAGCTTCTAATACTTGGTAGATTAAGAACATATTTTTAGCTGATGGAAATCAAATTATGTTACCCATGAGACTTCTCCCTTCAACATTGCCCTAGAGAATCTTAAATTCATCATCCAAGACCCGCTATCAACTTTCCCAGGTTTGACATGGTACTTGGATTGGACTGGATAATGAAGAAAAAACCTATTTAGACTGTATCACTTCTTTGCTGACAATTAAATGAAAACAGTAAGCCACCATATATATCCCAACACAGCAAAACAACTGGTAAGGGATTATGTATTTGTTTGTATAACAGAAACCCAGGAATAAAAGAAGGCCTTAAGGAAATTGACTAGGACATGTGCAAGTAAGAGACCATCTAATTTAAGGATAAACAAAATACTGTCACCACACAATATCAAGAAATAGTCACAAAGCACCCATAAATCTTTAAGGAGTCCCTTCCAGGACTATCCCAGAGAAACACATCCAGAACTCTATACAATTAAAGGGTGCTGTAAATAAAGCACAACCTATCTACTGCCTCATCCCAAACAAGGACAATGTTCTTTGTTCTTACTTTGAAGAAACCTTAGAGAAAGGACTTAACAGTCCCTCAAAGTCCCTTTTGGAGCTGCCATATTATTTTTAGCCATGAAAGATGGGTCTCTTTGACTAGTTACAGACTATGAAGCCCTAAAAAAGTTCACTATACAGAAATGATACAAATTGCCTTTAATTAACAATCTTTTTGAAACACTTAGAGGCACAACATTATTATGCAAGATTGATCTCACAACCAGCTATAATAAAATAAAAATATAGGAAGAGGAAATTCCAAAGATCACAGTTTGCATCAAATACAGGCTCTAAAAGTTTGTGATCATCAACTTTGAGATGACCAACACACCATTCACCTTTGTTACATTTAAGAATGAAGTGTTTGTACCTCTTATTAAAAAACACAGCCTCTTTTATATAGACAATATAATTGTGTACAGCTAAGTGTATAACAACACCATAAGGATCTAGTATCACAAATATTGTCATCATGGCTGTAATTACTTGCCCTTGAAATAAGCAGCAATGAACAATGCAAAAGAAACCCATCAAGACCCTGCCTGATTTAAATATGGCCATTAAAATCAAGTAATTTGGAGAAAATTACGCCAAAAATTGGTAAGAATACTAAATTGTGCCCAAAAAGCTGCCAAAAACTCAAAATCAAGTGATTTGGTGTTTTTTGGCTCCAAAAACAATTTATGACACCACAAAATTCTTGGTTGATTCTGGAGGCTTGATGACAAAATTTTGACCCCTGCTACGTCAGCATTATTACCAACCCCAATATCACTTGAAAATTTACTATAACTACTGCAGTAGTTCAATAAACACCATAATTTAACACTAGTGTTGAGGGTCTGGATATACAAGCATTCTGGCTAACGCCAACCTACTTAACATCCAGCCAAAGCCCAATTTGGTGCCCTTCCAATATACTGTTCAACATATCAAGAATGGTCACCAATCAATATCACATGAAAATCCAAGTATCCAGTGGCTCAAACCTATCCCACACATGACCAACACCAAGGTTCAATCCAACTAAATCTCTGCCACAGCCCAATCTAAATAAGTCTAAAATATTATCCAAAAAAGATACTTCTCTTCTCTCCTAATTCCATATTTGAAACTTCCCCAAAAGGCGCTCCTTATCACTGGTAGCAGCTACGGTTTTTGACCACACCCACAAAAGAGAAAATGACAGATCAAAACCCGCCCACCTTTGCTCACGTACTCAACCAGGCCACGTCCCAGAAGACCTGGAAAAGTACTTCTGCACCCACAAAATTGACAAAGATATACCTAGTGGATGCACCGTATTCAAAGGTCTGGTCATGACCAAAGCATGCATCAAGATAATTTAATACAGTTGCTCTATTCAACCACAAACAAGCACACAACCACCTATCACAGGTGAAGTTACTAACACCAAATACATTGATATCAACAAGTTCTTTGGTAAAAACAAAGAAAACGTCATCAACTGGATAGACCACTCAGCCGCTAAACTCTGCGCTAGCTACATCCCCATGAGAAAAAGGTCCAGGAAGCCAGCAAGTGCCTGTACAAGGCCGCAGCTAACTGATTTGCCACCTGGGTTGGCTCACAAACTGATGACTAGCTTGAAAACTGGGAATAGTTCAAAGCGGACATCACACAAAATTTCTGCGTCACCAAATCCCTCCAAGACATTGCAATACAGCTCAGCAATCTTCCTCAGAAGACCACTATCACAGCGTACACCAATGAATTTGAGGAAATACACCACAAAATCCAAAATCCAGCACAAGCTGACAACTTACACACCAGAGCCTCATTCATCAACAGAATGAAACCCTCTGTCACTGCCCTCATCTGTCCAGAGGCCAACAACTCCATGCCTGCGCTCATTGCAGAAGCCAAGCGTGTGGAAAAATGCGCAAACATGGAATATGCTGCATGCAACGGCAATCACTCATCAAACAGCAATGACAGAGAAAACTCCAATGTCAATAAACGCCAAAACACCAATCATAGAAACAGCAACATCAATTGCAACAATGGCAATCACAGCCAAAGCGCAAACTGCTCTTGTCCCAAGAAAGAGGACACCACCAATGTAAACAATGCTGAAACAGCAACCCACTATGAATCTGACCCCACATTCTCTGACCTTGAAGGTCTCAAAACAGAGGAACAGGGAAAAATAAGAGGGGGAACAGGATTAAGTGCCCCTGGCTCCCCCAACTTGACAAGAAACTGTACCAAGGCACAAACTTTGCTGCTTGCATCTCACGTGTCCTGCAATCCTCCATTTTTATGAAATTAAAAATTAAAGATTGCTCACAACTTCTTGTCTACCCATGCAATTACAAATCACATACACATAAATTTTATTTGACTCTGGTGCACAACACACTATGGTCAGAAAATCATTTTTAACCAAGTACAAAATACTAGTTGTCACATCCAACTTCAAATATGCCAGAATGGCAGACAAATCAAAGGTTCTACTTAAAGGTAAAACAACTCCCTTCAGAATTGACCCCCAAGGCATACAAAAGTCCATCAAAGGACTTGTCATGATCAAAATAAACTACCTCATTGTAGCAGGCATGGACTGGTTCACCCAAGTGAACCCCAGTGTATGTTGGAAAACAAAAACCATGACCATCAAACGCAACAGAGTCAATTTTAACTCCCCAAAGAACCCAACAACCTCATTATAAGAGACACAGTATTTGTCAAGGTCATAAACCAAGACAACTCAGAACGTCTAACCAAAGGCAGTACCCTCCACATAATGAGGTACACCAAATTCAATAACATACAAACACAAAAAATCCAATTCCCAGAACTTGCAGCACTTCTAAACAAATATGCTCATGTATTTAAGGAAGAGCTCACAGAGTTACCCCCAAACAAGAGTTCAAGCATGGCATTGACCTATGTAAAGCCATGCCTAAACCTGCACCCCTCTACAGACTCTCTCTCATGGAGACCCAAACCCTCAAAACACACATTGAGGACAATCTAGCAAAAGGATTCATTAACCTGTCTGAATTCCCATGGGGGCAGCAGTGTTCTTTATAAAGAAAAAGGAAGGCACTCTGCGTCTAGTAACTGACTACAGAGCACTAAATGCAAGAACAGTAAAGAATAAATACCTTCCACTCATAGAGGATCTGTTTGCAAGACTCTCAGGAGCCAAATTTTCTCCAAATTGACCTCACCTCAGGTTACAACCAAGTTGAAGTAAAGGAAAAGGACATACTAAAGACTGTGTTCTGTATACAATTTGGATCCTTTGAGTGTAGGGTAATGAACTTTGGGATGACCAACGCTCCTGCAACGATTGTCACCATGATGAATCAAGCACTAAATGGTCTCTCAAATACATTATGCTACCTTGAAGATATCATCATATTCTCAAAAACAAAAGAGGAACACCTTATACATGTCTGCAAGACACTCAATCAACTTGCAAAGCACAAACTTTATGCAAAACCAAGTAAGTGCCAATTTATGGAAAAGGAACTCCTGTTCTTGGGTCACATTGTCTCTGATGGTGGCACCAAAGCAGATCCAGACAAAATTAAAGCCATAAATAGCATGCAACGCCCCATCTCCGTTAAACAAGTTAGATACTTTCTCAGTATGGTAGTTTACCTAAGGAAATACATCAAAGACTGCGGAAAACTAACTGCACCAATCAATGACTTAACCAAGGGTAATGTCAAAAAGAAAATCATCTGGACACCAGAATGCAACAAGACTTTCTAATTATTAAAGCAAGATTTGATCAAATCACCAATCTTGCAATATCCTAATAACAACAGGTGCTACAAGCTCAAGTCAGATGCCAGTGACACCGCCATTGGCGCAGTCCTGCGCATCTGCCAGCCAGGGCAGCAAGACTTTCTGTCAGTATGTTACAAAAGCAGAAAACTAACTAATACTGAGCAGAGATACCCATTACACAATAAGGAGTTGCTAGCAATATACCACACTTGTAAGAAATGGAGATGTTACTTAGAAGGACATTTGAACGTCTGAGTACTAACTGATCATAAATCCTTAATCTATTTCAAAACTCAGAACACACTTGCATGGCAACAAGCCAAATAGATGTCCTTTCTGGAACAGCTTAACCTGGACATCCAGTACAAAAAGGGGGCAGAGCTGGTCACGGCTAATGCTCTCTCTAGACTATGTCAGACTAGAGAAGATCACCCTGACTACCTGGACCCTGACTGGCCAAACCTGTACAACACTGAGTATATAACCAAAGGGAAAGACCCCTTAACACATCAACTGACCCACAATACATTAGTAAGAAACAAAAAGTACTTCCATGTATCAAATGGCACAGTATACCAAATTATCAATGACAAACATATCCTGTACATCCCACTCACAAAGAGTTGACACCATACTAAGACATATCCGCCTGCTAGGCCATACAAAGGCTAACAATCTATACCTCACACTAAAAGAGATAGTATGGTGGCCCAACCTCAAACAGGATATAGTTGATGTTCTGAAAAAGTGCACAGTGTGTGAGAAATACACCAACACAAAGTTTCCTCAGCCAATGGTCAACCCAGTACCAGATCCTGAATCATTTAAGGTTTGGGGGCTAGACGTAGTGGGGCCCTTCCCAGAAACAAAGACAAACCAATGTTTAAAATTGTAGCTATTGACTTTGCCACACACTGGACCATCTGCTGGGCAACAAAGGACCTTAAAGCAGAAACCATCAACCGTTTCATTAACAAAGCAATCATAGCCAACTGTGGCACTCCAGACTACATCATAACTGATGGAGCAACCAAGCTATCAGGTCACATAGTAAACAACAACTTAAAATCCAAAAACATTAAACACTCCACAACCTCTCCATACAGGCCACATGCCAATGGTAGAGTGGAACCCCTAAACAGCATCCTTATCAGGACCCTAGAGAAAATAATGAATGGTAAAGCCAAAGACACATGGCCACTATACGTGAAACATGCATTATTAGTATCCCAAGTCCGCACCAACTAAGGGACAGGCTATTCACTGTTTGAGCTAATCTACGGGTACAAGCTGGAAATAATCACCCACAACAAACAGCCCTACATAAAGATCCCCCTGGGGAAACCCCCTACAGTAGAACAAATACAAAATCTACAACACATATGCCCCAAGCTAAAATAGAAGAAATAAAAAGGCTCAAAACACAAAAGGTAACCTCCACAGAGGAAACACTTCCCATCAACTCCCCTGTCTGGATTCTAGCTGGCAACAGAAAGAAACTAGACTCAGTACACAGGGGGCCAGGAAGAGTCATCAAATACAGACCAGAAAACAACACTTACCTATTAAAGTTCCAAAGTGCCAAGAACCCAATTATCAAGAAATACCACAGAACCTGTCTCTGCCTCAGTAAAGGAGAGCACTCAACCAGACTGGTTCCAACTAGCAAACAGCTCCAGGAGCATCAGTTGGCAGCTGTTAAGACAAAGCCTCCTCCTGATGCACCAGAGTAACCTCTTAAGGGGTGTGTCAAGGGTCTGGATGTACAAGCATTCTGGCTACCACCAACCTACTTAACATCCAGCCATTGTCCAATTTAGTCCCCTTCCAATATACCGTTCAACATACCAAGAATGGTAACCAAGCAATATCACATGACTGTCCAAGTATCCAGTGGCTTGAACCTGGGACTGTACTACAGTCACATTGGGCTGTGGTTTCACAAAGAGGTTGAATTGTGATGAATTTCATAGGTTGAATATCAAAACAATAGGATTGGCCTTGGAGAGACTTTCCAGTGTAGTAATTGATACCCAGGAATCAATTAGGCTGTACTAATTGAGGGCCGTAATGAATAATCTGAACAATTCGGATTATGAGACTAGGTGTCTCAAACTGTCTAATTAACCATGGAGGTTAATTGATACCCAGGAATCAATTAGGCTGTACTTATTGAGGGCTGTAATGAATAATCTGAACAATTCAGATTATGAGACTAGGTGTCTCAAACCGTCCAATTAACCATGAAGGTTAATTGCTACCCAGGAATCAATTAGGCTGTACTAATTGAGGGCTGTAATGAATAATCTGAATGATTCAGATTATGAGGCTAGGTGTCTCAAACGTAATTTATTAACTGGGAAGGTTAATTAATTATATACCCTGGAATATTATTGATGAGGATTTAATCATAGGGCCAAAATGGACTTGACTGTGTCAAGTAAAGACTTGTTATCTTCAAACGGATTAATTAACTGGGAAGGTTAATTAATATATGCTGGGAATAAATTAATGAGGATTTAATTATATTGTTTAATTGCCTTGACTGTGTCAAGAAGTTTGGTTAAGGTTAGCCAAAAGCAAACCCCCAAATTGTGGTTTAAAAGCACCACGTTGGCAAATTCATTGGGTTAAAAGCACCGCCTAATGGATTTGCAAAGTGCCAAGGCACCGCTATCAAATTATTTCAGGGCTGGGGCGCTGCCTGGGAAAGTTCCTGGGCGCCACTGTGGCGCCTGGTTTGAGTTTTGAAGCATTTTAATGGGTTTTTAAGGCAAAAACCCATTAAATGCAAAAATAACTAAATGTAGACAATGATGTCTATACATTCAGGATTAATCAGCTGGTTACCAGTTGGAACAAGGATAGCTTGGATCAGGAATATGTATATTCCACAGGATTTTGGCGCCAGAAGTCTGGAATGCTTCAAGCCAAAGCAATACATTTCCACAGAAGGAATCAGGTGATTCTGGAATGTATTATGGCACATTCTTATAGGTTAAGAATGTGAAGATCTTTTGGTAAAGATCTGGATTGGATGACGCTGTTATGTCATAAACCATGTGATAGAAATCCAGGTGTGATTCCAGAACCGGAGGGGGTTTCAGCCAAATGTACCCCAATTGGTATATAATGGAAACATGATAATAATTAATAAAAGATGATACTTATGTGTGACAATGGTTACTTTCCCCTCAATATTTTTATGCTTTGTGTTTTTGGCTTTTAACTGAAATACTACTACTATTAAATGAAAGAGATGGTCTGCAGCTAAGACTATGGGAAGCAAAAAATGTGGAAGTGATCACCAGATGGCAACAAGTTTAACGCCAAGATTGCTTGCCTGGAATCCAAGCTCATTGAAGCTTACATAAAGAATTCCCTGTCAAACAGTAAAAGAGTCAGACTGGGATAAGAAAGAAGCAAGCATGAATTTCTTGGATCTGTCACAGAACCCATCTAGCACATGACCAACCCCTAGGTTTGATCCAACTAAATCCCCAACACAGCCAAGTCTATATAAGTCTAAAGTATTATCCAATAAAATATACTTCTCTTCTTTCTTAATTCCATATTTGAAGCTTCCTCAAAAGGCGCTCCTTATCACTTTCATTAGTCCTTTGGAAGGGCTTTTATAGAGCTTGCGCTCTCTTGCCAGGATAAGATCATCTGACGCTTCTAACTCTTGCTTGGTCAGTCTTTCTGTCCCCTGACCGCCAGCATCAACCCCCAGAGTCAGGCATATATGCAACAGCATGGGATTCCATATCATAGTACCCTGCACTGGGTACTTGTTGCCATAGAGTAATGCATAATCTATTAGCATGCTGGCAGTGGCAGCGCATATTTATGACTCTATCTTTAGCGCATAACATATTGCTCTTGGGCAACATTTCTTGCAGGAATTTGCAGTGGCACTGGCAGTTTGCTAGTGCAAATTGAACACATTCTTTTCAATCCTCAGGGAAACCCATATTAACTAACCTGGCGGTTTGCTAGAGTATTCCGGAATAACTCTAGCCAATTAGGAACCAGTCATAATTGGAGTCTATGTTATTCCTGGTTGTTCTTGTAATAAGTGATCCAAATCTACTTCACAAAGGCTTCTCAGATCAATTAAGCCTGCTAGTAATATTGGAAGCTTCTCCAATAGATGGCTTGACAGGCTACCAAGATATTCAAGGTAGAACAAAGTCAGGATAAATTCCTGACATGCAGAATAATAAGTACTTGGTTTATACTTATTATTTTTGATTTTTTATAGAGTTTAAATTTTTTCAGAGTTTTTTATATGTTGATAATTTATTTTTACTATTATTCTATATAAATCATTAACTTAGCTGCAACAATATTAATACTGTCCAAACAACAGGGTTAACCCCTGGCAAAATTCCGCACAAGAGACCCTGTGCCACTCAAACTGAATTTATCACCACTCAGAGCAAAATAGTGAAAGTCAACTTGAATTCCCAAAAAAGACAACAAGAACCCATGAAAATCCCAACCCTGTGGGAAACTCAATTTGGTGCTTGAATCATAATGAGGATCAAGCCACCCCCTGTCCAATCCAATTGATTTACTGTCCCAACCTTGTTCCTCTTAAAAGGATTCACTCATATTATATAAGTTGTAGATCTCAATAAAGATAACTATCTAGTTTCTAAATATTTCCCCCTTATAATTTGCTAATACATAACAGTTTCAACAATAAATTTATGTTAAAAACATTTATTTTTTCTTTTAAAAACTACCCCAAATTATCCATATTTTAATTATAATTTACTGTAAATTCAGAACCTAAACGTAAAAATGCGAGATTGTCAAATCCTTGGTCCAAATTTTGAATCACTTTTTCAGGGTAGCCTTTTTTAGTTAAATTGATTTTTTTGTATTTTTATTTGAATATTTGAAAATGTGGGAATTTATAGACACTTTGCAAAGCTCAAGTTGAGCTGCATAAATCCAATGGACAAAATGAAGTAACTGGAATCATATTTGAAGTGTTCAAATCCATCAACCATTTTCATTAAGTTTACTATGTTTTTTGAAATTGTGGGATTGTCAAATCCAAGAACCAAATTTCAAATCATTTTTAAATGGCACTAGTAAACTCAGATATTAATTGCAGGAACTGGAATCCAAATTTAATGCACAGTAAGCACATTAGGAAACACCAAACCAAATCAAGAAGCTCCAACACAACTTAAATCAAACTAAAAATTTAATCTCAATAACCATAAATAGATATTAAAAGTTATTGATCTTTAAAATTATCCAAACCCCAAAAGAATACAATATTATAAACTTAAAATCACATATAAAGAAAATCTGTTACTATTAAAGGCTAAATCAAGAAAAAATAACTGCTCACAACTAAACCAAAAATCCAAATAAATACATCTTTAATCTAAAATATATATTTTATTTTATTTTTATGGACCAAAAATCACATTCTCAACCAGCTCCTGCACCAGCCTACGGGGCAGCCTGTCCAGGATGGCGTTCTAGAGGGACCAAGAATAGACCCAGAACCCAACTTGAGGGGAGTAATGCCAACACAAAGGCCTCCCAAGGTGTTAGTGCCAGCCAACCACCTCCTGTGTCATAAGCCAGAACAACCAGCTTAGATCCTAGACAGAAGCCGCTCTCAAGGCCTATCACAAAAGTCTCCTACACCAGAGTCACTGGAAACACTGAGGTTACTTACACCTCCACTGTGTACCCAGTTGTCACCTGGCCCCGCACTCTTGATCCAAGAGTTACCACTTCCTGCCCCTGCGTCTTTGATAACTCCTATGAGCCATTGGTCACAATTGGGGAGCCATCCACACCTGTGTTGTATGCTACCATTGACAGTGCCAGCACAACCAAGCATGATCCCACCTTCTACACAAAGGTCCCCTTCCCTGTGTTGAGCCTTTCAGCCAGGATGCCTCGGTACCTGCCAAGGGCTGGCATTGGTTGAAAGATAGTGAGTGTGAAGCTATCCTCAACTTCTTGAACAGGGGAATGGCAGTTCAGGATATTGCGTCCTGATTCAGAGTCACAGCCAGATATATTGGCAACCTCAACAAAAAATATGGCAATACCAGATAAATTGTCAAATCTGTCAAGGCTAATTGTCAGCCAAAACTTTTGCAGCCTGTGCATTTCAAGGCAATCAGGCAGTGGGTGATCAAGGACTTCCACCTAGACACTCTTGCTGTCCAATCAATGCTTGCCACAGAGTTTGGGCTTTCTGTCTCTAAAACCCTTGTTTACCAAGTAATGTTGATTTGGGCTTCTTGTGGAAGGTACTGGGAGTTTCTCAGTACAACAGAAATAGTGAGAAGACCATTGAGGATTGACACATTTATGCTGAGACTTATCTGGCCCTAAAGGAGACTGGGAATGTCCAGTTCTTTTACATTGATGAATGATTATTTTCCTTCTCACTCAGGTCTAGGCATGGGTGGGTTGAGAAGGGGTCTAAGAATGTTGTAGCACATTGTGCAGCTGTCTGTTCCCAGACATTATTCATGGTTGCGCTTCTGGGTCCTTGCAGGTTGGACTAATATCAAATGATCAAGGGTTCTCACAATAGCAGGACTTTTCTCAATTTTCTCTGAGCTGTAAAGGAGTACCTCTAGATCAATTACAGTGGCACAACCAACATTGTTGTGTTGGATAATGTCAGGCTCTACAAGATGGATTTAGCTGGATCAGAGCTCCCACCAATAGATAAAAATAGCTATTTGGCCAGCTACTGCCTGGCTGACTTCCCAATGAGACTCCTCTTCCTTCCGCCTTTTTCTCCATTTCTGAATCCAATTAAGGAGGTATTTGGTTGGATCAAGAATAAGGTGAAGAAAGGCTTCCCTCAGGACACCAAGAATCTCTTCAACATTCTTGAGATCAGCCAATTTGCAATGCCACCCAATGTGGTGGCAGCTTTTTACAAGCACTCAGAATCCTTCCTTCCAAAAGCCCTCAACTCTGAGTTAATAAGATAAATGGGTGCTCCAGATTTATTTGTTTTTTTATTATTTATTTTGTTTTTATTAGGACTCAAAAATTATTAATTATATAGTATGACTTGATATTGAATTGTATTGTAGACATATAAGAATTAGTACTAAAGATAAAAGAAATTAATTATACTAGATATAGAGACACATATTTTTATTAATATGTATCAAATATTGTATTGACTGTAGAGCTAACAAAGATGTAGATTTAAAAAAAGGAATATAATAATTTTATTTTAATAATTGTGAACCCTTTTTAGTACTTTGGATTTTTCTAAATCATAAATTGGACCTTGCAAGTCATCATCTGACCTTATTGATTTAGTGCCACTATAGCCACATAACACAAAACCAATGATTTTCATGTATCTCTTACTAATTAGTATTTATGACACAGGTTAAGCATATTGAATATATTTATCAAATCACATTAGAGGGAAAGGTAATTTGAGTTCTAAACAATCACTTGTTTAAAACATAAGTGGAGTGAGCTGCTTGATGCAGATAAATTCAGTTCTTGTTGTTTAACTATATAATATATGAACTCATACTCAATGAGCAACTAAATAAACACATTTTTAAATCATATTTTATTATTTCATGTGTTTTCTTACTATAACTACTGCCTTATAATATATTTAAATATATTACTATTATAATTTTGTATATTTAAATTTAAATATTTAAATTCTAATATTTGAATTCTTTTATTTAAATTTAAATATTTAAAGTTTAAATTTTAAAGGTTAATATTTAAGTTTTAATATTTAAAGTTTAATATTTAAAGTTTTGATATTTAAAGTTTAATATTTAAATTTTAATATTTAAAGGTTTATATTTAAAGTTTTATATTTAAAGTTTTGATATTTAAAGTTTAATATTTAAATTTTAATATTTAAAGGTTTATATTTAAAGTTTTATATTTAAATTTTAATATTTAGAGTTTTATATTTAAATTTTAATATTTAAAGTTTTATATTTAAATTTTAATATTTAAATTTTAATATTTAAATTTTAATATTTAAATTTTAATAGTTAAATTTAATATTTAAAGTTAATATTTAAATTTAAATATTAAAATAAATATGAAAGTTATATTGCAAGGGGCAATGATTTATTAGGGAGATGCAAATTGCAAAGGGAATGCAATTATTCCGGGGTATTATACCCCAAAATTAAAATTTCTGCTAATGCATCTAATTGGGACCACATACTCTTCTGTACGGGGTGGACAAATCTGGATGTAATTGCAAGAGGGGTGGCGCTCTTCACCCCAGTAGTTGCTGAACGTCTTATAAAAGATGGTTATGAAAGTAAATTGATTAGGAGTTGGTTCTTAGGAGGTTTTGGTTATCTGTACAACAAAGCTAATGTAAAACAGTCATATATACAGTAGTTTTAAAAGCTATGGCAACAAGCAAAAATTCTTCAGATTTAAACAAAATCCAAGTCTCAGGTTAAAATACATACTCTGTTAACAGGGTTTATTGGCGTTAATGGACAAAATGGGTCAACACAGCAACAAAAAGCTCACTCACAAAGCAAAACCATTCAAAATATAATCCAAAATACATTGATTCACAAACAAAATGGTGTGAGTTGACTTTTGGTGTACATATGTTTACTATGTGAATTGGACAAAATACACCCAAGCAAGGTGTGCCAAAATTCAATCCAAAAACAAAACACAATAGCAACTCACAATGTAAACAAAATCACTCACACAATGTGTGCAATGGATTGTAATCATGAATGATACCAAGGTATCTAAAATAAGACACAAGATCTGAAACATAAATTTAAAAAATATTGTGTTGGGTGTTTGAATTTGGCAGTAAAATCTAGGAAAATGGGTGGATTTTTTTTGAGTATTCTAAAATGGGCGTTGTAAAACCAAAAACAACTAACTAAGAAATAAAAAATCTATAATTGGGATATTGGGTGGGAAAAAAATAATAATTAAATATCCATAAACAGATAAAAGCAAAAATTAAAATTAGAGAATAACTTATTTAAGTATTATTTATTATTTTATTAAATTCTAAAAATGGAAGGAACACAACAACAGACTACCATTGCACCTGTTGTGCGCCGCAGTTGCGGTTGCCCCCACGGGTCAAAGAATAGACTTAGTACAACACAATTGCCTACTCAGGAGGGAGGCAGGAGAGGAGAGTTCCATAGAGACGCTGCACTGACACAGCTGGTTCAAGGAGCACAAGCTGCTAGGGTGCAGAGCATCAACCCTTGGGTCCCAAAGCTGACCCAGAAGCCCACCAAGGTTACCACAACAAAAATGGTTAGAAACAAGGAGATAGAACTTACTTTGTATGTGTTTGATGTTGTGTACCGGCAAGAGTTGGTCCCGTTAGCCATGCTGGAGAAAGTGAAGCCTGTACTTGATACTATCTATGAGCCCTACGTCAGTGATGGCAATCAGGAGGATGACAAGGAGCCCCAGTTCTACCAAACCAATGAGGGACAGCTGGTGCTAAAGAAAGTTGCAGCCTTCTAAAACAAGGTGCCCATGCCTTGCAAGCCTGTCATCAATCAAGATCCTGGCTTGTCTGAACCCACAAAGCCCGCCCAGAAGCGCATCCCTGACATCAAACACATCATCCTGCTTAAGCTAATGCAGGAATCAGGTGACTACAAGGCAGCTGCAGCCCTTGTTGGGGTGGATCCCAAGTACGCCAGCAAGATCTTCAACAAGTTTATTGATACTGGCCAAGTCCTTGCTGCGGAGAAATCCTTGCGCGTTTCCGCTATGCTCACCAAGGAGCACAAATGGGTTATCTGCTAGTGGATCACCTGGGACTGTCATCTTGAACTGTCAAATATACAGGCTATGGTCAAGTCCGCTTTTGGGATTGAGGCCTCAACTTCCTTTTACTACCATCTGGTCAAGGGAATGTAATTTTCCTGGAAAAAACTTGGGGTATCCCCATACAATTGAAACAGCCCAGCCAATATTGAGACCCGGAAAACTACGCAGAGGCGTATACTCCCTCAAAGCCAAGGGGACGGCCAAATTTTACTATATTGACAAATCAGCATTTGCCTCATTGATGCGCAATGAGTATGGGTATGTCCCCAGAGGCTCCAATGACAAAGTGGCTTGGCGTGCTGCAGTCTGCGCCACAGCCTATTCAATGGTGGCTCTCCTTGGTCCAAAGGGGGTCAAGCTATACCAAATGATACTGGGCTCCCACAATAGCCAGACCTTCCTGTCATTTCTCCAATTGATCCAGGAGCACCTGAAGCGCACAAGCCCGGGCTTCACCAATGTAATTGTGTTGGACAACGTCAGTCTCCGCAAGGTGGCTGATATTCTTGAAGAATTTCCATCAATTAACATGAGCATTGCAGTGGGCCCCCAGCAATTGGCCACAGCAAATATGCACCTTCTCTTCCTCCCTGCCTATTTGCCCTTCCTAAATCCCATTGAGGAAGTCTTTGGGTGGCTCAAGCGAGTTGTCAAGCGAGGAACCCCAACTGGGACTGAGGACCTGTTTGATTTGCTGCAGGCCAGGATCCATACCCTCCCAGCTGAGACCGTGGCCAAATTCTATGGCCACTCTGATTTGTTCATCCCCGCGTGCCTAGCCAAACAGCCAATCAATTAAAGGCTTAGTGGTCCCCTTTTTTTATATTCTCTAATTTCTTATTCAACATTTATTAATTATCATTTTATATTTAGATGTTTTTACTCCCGCAATCACATTCAGAAGATCCATCAATAGATGTAAGTAATTTATTTATTTTATTGTATATTATTTTATTATGCCATCTAAGGGTATCCCAAACACTTGATACTGGATTACGCAAACACATTAATATCACTTTTAGCAAATAAATATAATAATCAAAAAAAGTTAATGTAATGTGTCCAAATCAGAAGTAGATTTTATTGAAATATATTCTTATGCTTTTATTAAGACCTTCTCTGGGATATATTCTGCAGATCTTGTTTGCTAAAATAAGAATTAGAAAAACTTATTATAATAAAAATATTATAAATTGCAATGGAATTATTTGGAAGAGAGAATTTATTAAGATTGCCTATAGTGAGTTTGGCGGTATGTACCCACCCCACAATGGAGGTGGCGCACAACCTCCACCGCCACACTGTGGACAGTGGATACACCCTGGTTAAAATATTCTTGCCTGCTGGTAAAAGGGAGAATGATGAGGTGGGAATAGAGGAGCAGCTTTTCTGGTGGGGCTGCAAACCCAAAGATGCTAGCCAGGACCAAGGCGTCCTGGATGACGTGATCCACCGAGTTGTACCTTGGTGGGGACCTTCTTCCCATCCAGGGATAGCCTGGCCTTGTCAATCCCAAGAAGGACCCTGTCCAGGTCCTCAACCAACGCGCTCATCCCAAAGTAAAAGAGGAACCCCAGGTAACTAACGAGGTGAAGCCTTTGCCCAGCAAAAGGTTATGTAAACTTGCACAGTTTGTTGTATACTGTGCTTATTTTTTTCTCATGTTTAGTTTTTCCAAAGGTAAGATCCATAGCTTCTGGCACCCCCATCTTGTAGGCACTTCAGGCCAGCCCAAAGTCTTCCAGGAGGATTTTGGTCTTCTTCACGGCTGTTGCATCCGCAACAGCCAGTTTTTCTACCGCACGCCTGAAGTTCTCCAGCAAGTAGGACAGGGTGTGCTCCACCGGGAAGCAGAAGCAAGCAGCCGCATGAGCCTGGCCCATCTCTGGTACATTATTTATGGGAGCATCACCAGGACGTACTAAACAAGCTCAATGGAGTTTACACAGTAAACTTCACTGAGTAATACCAGGTCCAGGTGGTCCAGTTGGGCATCTTTGTAGGCAGTAACTGCCCACTCAGATGCCCCCTCTCCATGCGTAAGCCCAGCCAATGCCTCCTGCAACATTGGAAAAGACCCATGAATACAGTCTTCAAGCTCCCGCAAGACAGGGGGGACAGGAATAGCTGCTTGGCCACATGAATGGCGTAGTTGGCGTAGAATGTGGCGGGGACAAAAGGGACCAGGACCTGGAAGAGTTCACCATTGACTTCTTCTAAAAAAAGGTAAGTATTTGGAAATTTTTATTAATTATAATTTTAGGTTACCTTCTGCAGTCTCCTCCTTGCCCGCAGCCTTGGCAGGCTTTGCTTTTCTCAGTGTAACCAGTTGTGCTGGCTGCTCAGTATCATCTCTTTGGGTACCTATTGCGGGTCTTAGGTGGGCATACATTTCTGGGTCATCTGCCCAGACAGACAGCGCGGAGAGGGCAAAGGACTTGAATTAAAGGCCTTCCACAACGTGCTTCTGGACATTTAAAAGTTGCTCAATTGTTGTTTTGGGGGTGTCTGGAATCTTGGCCATAAGTGCTTTAGCACACACCTTTTCAATTCTGTCCCCTTCAAGGACTGCAGACTTAACTCTTGCTTTGACCTTGCGGTCAATCTCTTTAATTTTGACAATCACCAAGTTGAGGTCTTTTAGCAGCTTCCACAATTCTCTCATTTTATTTTTTTACTAACCTTTCCATATGTTTTTATAGCTTTTGCCCCAATAAATTGTGACAGATCCAGGAAATTCATGCTTGCTTCTTCATTATCCCGGTCTGACTCTTTTAGGTTTGACGGGAATCCTTTATATAAGCTTCAATGAGCTTGGATTCCAGGCAAGCAATCTTGGTGTTAAACTTGTTGCCATCTGGTGATCACTTCCACGTTTTTGCTTCCCATAGTCTTAGCTGCAGACCATCTCTTTCATTTCATAGTAGTCTTATTTCAGTTAAAAGCCAAAAACACAAAGCATAAAAAGATTGAGGGGAAAGCAATCATCATCACAATAAGCATCATTTTTTATTAATTATTATCCTGTTTCCATTATATACCAATTAGGGTACATTTGGCTGAAAACCCCTCTGGTTCCGGAATCACACCTGGATTTCTATCACATGGTTTATGACATAAAAACGTCATCCAATCCAGATCTTTACCAAAAAGATCTTCACACTCTTAACCTATAAGAATGTGCCCTAATACATTCCAGAATTGCCTGATTCTTTCCATGGAAATGTTTGCTTTGGCTTGAAGCATTCCAGACTTCCAGCGCCAAAACCCTGTGAAATATACATATTCCTGATCTAAGCTATCCTTGTTCCAACTGGGAACCAGCTGATCAATCCTGAATGCATAGACACCATTGTCTACATTTAGTTATTTTTGCATTTAATGGGTTTTTGCCTTAAAACCCATTAAACTGCTTTGAAACTTGAACCAGGCACCACTGTGGCACCCAGAAGTTTCCCCAGGCGGCGCCGCGGCGCCTGAAAAAATTTGATAGTGGCGCCTTGGCGCTTTGCAAATCCATTAGGTGGCGTGGCAGCGCTTTTAACCTAATGAATTTGCCAATGCAGCGCTTTTAAACCACAATTCAGGGGTTTACTTTTGGCTAACCTAAACCAAACTTCTTGACACAGTCAAGGCAATTAAACAATATAATTAAATCCTCATTAATTATATTCCCAGCATATATTAATTAACCTTCCCAGTTAATTAATCCGTTTGAAGACAACAAGTCTTTACTTGACACAGTCAAGTCCATTTTGGCCCTATAATCAAATCCCCATCAATCATATTCCAGGGTATCAATTAACCTCCATGGTTAATTAGACGGTTTGAGACACCTAGTCTCATAATCTGAATTGTTCAGATTATTTATTACGGCCCTCAATTAGTACAGCCTAATTGATTCTTGGGTATCATTGCTACTCTGGAAAGTCTCTCCAAGGCCAATCCTATTGTTTTTAATTTCAACCTATGAAATTCATCACAATTCAACCTCTTTGTGAAACCACAGCCCAATGTGACTGTAGTATGGTCCCATAAATTCTGTATTATTTTTATACTGTTGCCTCTTTGTTTATTCCTTTTTGTTTTCCCGTTTATCACATTATCTCATCTTTTTACCCATTGTGTATATGTTTTACAATATCTCAATATGCGTTGTTTACTTTGTGTTGGCATTGTTTCCTTGATTACCATATTATTTTTAGCGCTTGACATAGCCCCTTGTGAAAACATTAACAACAATTTGGTGATCAGCTAAATTTGAATTAGAAAATTATAGGTTAACTTTTCAAAGATAAAGTTGTTACTGATCTTAATTCAAAACCTTAATGATAAACTTTAAGCCAATCAGGAGCCAAGTGATAAAGTGATTGTTGTGACATAAAGGGTCATTCAATAATTCTTTGATGCATGTGCGCTAATTAATATGATTGGCTGGATGTTTTGCCATTGCCTCTGTGGCAAGTTGTTGATGGACTAGTGCCCAATCAGCTGCTGGGTTAGCACTAGTCCATCAATAACTTGCCACAGCAGCAATGGCGTATAATGGCAAAACATCCAGCCAATCTTATTAATTAGCACACATGCATCAAAGAATTATTGAATGACCCTTTATGTCACAACAATCACTTTATCACTTGGCTCCTGATTGGCTTAAAGTTTATCATTAAGGTTTTGAATTTGGATCAGTAACAACTTTATCTAAAAAAAGTTAACCTATAATTTTCTAATTCAAATTTAGCTGATCACCAAATTGTTGTTAATGTTTTCACAAGGGGCTATGTCAAGCGCTAAAAATAACTGTGTTCAGGATCTAGATACATAACATAGTAAATATATGACTTTATAGAAATAAGCTGAACATAAAGAATAAAACCAACTATAAACAAAGAGAACATGAACAATTGAAATTCAAAAAAGGATAATATAAGTAGAAAATGTTTGGTGACAGGGGTTTATTGGGGCAGAGAAGAGTGATGCCTAGTAGGCAGAATGGCGCAAGAAGGAGGACATAGAGGCAGTGCTGGCCTGGGTTTGCGGGCAGGGGGTGTTGGTGGTGGGGGTGGAGGCAGGAGGATCACATGTGATGGCTGCCATATACCGCTCATTGTACTCCTCATCAGTCATTGGCTGGATGGGCTGGTAGGTGGCTGTGACACAGGGTGGGAGGCGCTTATCCTTGTGTGATTGGTTGCCCATGTTCACATGGAAAACCATTTGCGCAAACAAGTCAGCCATCATTTGGTGATCAAAGAGAAAATTGTGATCAAGGACCCCAAGATAGAGGTTGTTGAAAGCCTGAGGGCGGCGCTCCTGTAGTGTATCTCCAATGTTGAAGAAGAAGATGACATCAGCCAGATAGACGTTGGCATGGCCGGCGGGGTAGACTGAGGCCTGATGCACGCGTCCCTGGATGGCCTCAAGGGCAGTGGAGCTTCCCTCCATCTGGTGGCTCAAGAAAACCCGGTATTTGGAAATTGAGCCATCCCAGGAGTTGAGCAATCCACCAAGGATGTGGCTGTATGAGTAGCCATTGATGAAATAAGGGGTTATCTAATAGTAGACAAAACCCTTGGCTGAAACAGCCAGAAATGCACCAATGAAAGTCCCCTTCTTGACCTTCTTCCTTCCATTTTTAGTGGTGGCTTTTCCTTGGGTGCCAAAATCATCAAAAGCTATGGATAGCCTATAGTAAGAGATGAACATGACATCATCTGACAGACTAGTCAGGCATCGGACCAGGGTGGATTCAATGGCGGGATCATACAGGGAATCCTCAGTGCTATCCCATTGGTTCCGGCAAAATTAGTAAGAACCCCTACAGAAGCCACCTTCCCATACATCCAGAGCTGCACCATGCGCTTAGAGACCCATATGTTATGGTGCGCAAGCTGCTTCTGGACCTGGGTCAAGGAAAGTTTGGGGTCCTGCTGGAGGAGGTCAAGCATTATTGGGTATGCCTCATTGATCTGGGACTCTGTGGCCTTCTTTGGCTTCTTGGCCGCCCCAATCAGATTTCCCTTATTCATCAGGCTGTTGAATTCCTGAATGACAGTAGCCCGGGTAAATTGTAATTGGCTGGCTATCTGATCCCAGGACAGACCCTGCAGGTTGAGTGCCACAATTTCCTGAAGAATTTGGGAGGTGATGATTTGTTGCTTGGGGCGCTGGGCCAGGGGAGCTGAAGCCTGATTGGCTGAGGGGGGAGCAGGTTGGCTGGTGGCAGAAAGATGTTCTAAATCAGGGTTGCCATCCTGATTGGTTAGTTGACGGGCAGCTTGTGCAGGGGTGGGTGTGAGAGCAGGGGCAGAGCTAGATGCTAAGTGACTCTCAAACAAGTCAAAGCTATAGGGGTCAGTGGTAAGGTACAGGTCAGCTTCCTCATTACCTGCCTCAAAGGCTTGGGTGTAAACGGGTGCCTCTACGTTCTGAGCCTTGCCTCCATTGAAGCTGGCTTGGCTGCTGGCGCTGTTGAAGATGGTTTTATTAAAAACCATTGTAAAAAACCTAGGATAAAATCACTAAAAGTAGAATTTTTAAAATTTAATGAATTATTTTTATTGTAATATCAAGTCCATATTTGGAAGGTTCTCAAAACCTTTTAATACAAATCTGGAGCATTGAAAATGGATAAAATGCCTCTGGTCCTAAATTGGATAGCTGTTGATTGGCTGTTAAATTGATAGTTTTCTATTTTAGGCTGCTCATACTACACATCTTGTTTGAGTTCATTTTGTTTTGTGCTTGTATAATCTAGCTTCTAGATTGCTCCAATTTTGTTTCATTTTGGTCCTTCTGTTGGTGCCTCATATGAATCCTGCTTGGATTATAATATTCTCTGGAATAGCATCCATCCATTTCAGTTGTTGTGTCAGTTCATTTTGTTTGTGGTTTGAACTACACCGCTTGATGTTTGATATAATTTTGTATGATGGGCTAGTGAAATTTTGTTTTTGGTTTGACAGTTCATTTATTAACCAAAAATATTTAAATTAATTGAATCCTGAATCTTGCGCAGCTTGGATTTTGTTTAAATCTGAAATCATTTCCTTTAAATCTGAAGAATTTTTGCTTGTTGCCATAGCTTTTAAAACTACTGTACTTGGGCCAGGAGGTGGGTGCTCATTGGTTGGTATAACATAAACCTTTCTTGAAATGCAGCATGCTGAGGTACCACAGTTATTTATAGATCCCACAAGAGATTGAGCGCCTGATTGCGTGATTGAACAATTGCGCTCCCAATGTACCATTTCCTGATAGTTGAGAGGCTCAAAATTAATAATAGAATTGAAGCCAGGGATTCTAGTCTTGTGTGCTTCTCAAATCTTGGGCCATTTGTAAGTTGAAAGGGGGGTTTTCTTGCTCTGGGAGATACTTGGTAAAGGCTCCCAATCTGTAGGGCTTTTACCTCTAGGAAGGCCAGCTGATTGTCCAGGGAATTCTGGGCCCTAACAATAAGTAAAACATAAATAATTTACTTATTGTTTCCCCCGTGGCCCCCTCAGCCACCAGCACTTATTCAGCAAACTTCATGAGCATTGGATGCTCTTTATTTGATTTCCTAGGTCTCATCTTCCTTATTTTCTGTGCTACTTGTTCTTCCTTTTGATTTTCTTTTGATAAATTTTCAGTATTTCTTGAAGCACTTCTTCTTCTTTGTTGTGTTTCATTTTCATCTGTTTCCATTTGATCAGTTTCTTCTTCATTTGTGTTGATTTCCTTTTAAATTTCAGTTCATTCAATCAGCTTGATTTTCTTATTATTTTCTTTGGACCCCTGCCAGAACTCCCACAAATTGTAGGCTGCATCATTGAACTTCAGACTTGATAGAATTGTTCCCTTTAAATTAAGTAACACTTCTTTGTTTTTTTCATCTATAATATTTCCCAATTTATTCAGAGCATCTTCTTTTGACTGGATTAGTGGCTGACCTCTGTTGCCCAGCTTTCCTGTTACTAGTTACCTGATAGTTTTTTTATATTTCAACAACCTTTTGCAGATGTGCTTCTAATTCATTTATCAAGTTGTAAATATTTGAGATTTTGTTTGAATTACATCAAAAAAACTGGTTTTTATAGTACTACCTTCAACGCACAAACTTTTTTTGGTATCAATAATAAATTAAGAACCACAAACATAAATTTTGCATTAAAATATTGCAATTAGGCATCAACTCTTGATATTTTGATATTATGTGCATAACTCAATGCATTTTTTAATAAAATTCATTGTAAACAAGGCCTTTTTCATTGTAATTTATTAAAAAATGCATTGATTTATGCACATAATATCAAAATATCAAGAGTTGATGCCTAATTGCAATATTCTAATGCAAAATTTATATTTGTGGTTCTTAATTTATTATTGATAACAAAAAATATTTATAAAAATAATTTTATGTTATTCATAAAGTATACAACATGTTATTGATTATGAGAATGCCAATAATGTAAAAATAATATGTTATTAATTATAAATCAAAAGAAATAATATCAGCTTTAATAAGTTGTCACAAAGAAAGGTTTTATTTTACAGATCAAAAGAAAATTGGGGGGAGGGAATGGGCAGAATGTACAGTAGTTTTAAAGCTATGGCAACAAGCAAAAACAATCCAGATTTAAACAAAATGAACTCAGATTTAAACAAAATTAAATACAATGCATTTATATTGATTTAAAATAGATTTGGGTTCATTTCAATTTTGCTTAAATCTGAATTCATTTTTTTTGTTGCCATAGATTTTAAAACTACTTTACACTGCCATCATCTGCGCCTATGAAAGGGACGACATCAGAGGTAATGGGAAGGGAATAGGTGGTGGTCTGGGATTCAGGTTTGGAAGGCAGGTGGCTTGGTCTTGATGGGGGTTGGTGAGTCTTGGTTTGTTGAATGGGAAGAGGCAGCAAGAGTTGATTGATTTAATTGCTCAAATTCTTCTTCTGTCACGTATGTGGGCTTGACAAGCCAAATAAATGGGTGTGGGGGGAGGCAGGAGTTCTTTCTGGACTTAACACTATTTTTTGCATAGAAAATGATGATATCTGATAAGTCCTGGATAAATACAGAAGGAAAAAGCTTGTAACTCTTCTCAATTCAGGAGCACAGTTAATTGTAGGTGACAGACTTTAAGTGCCTGAGAGCAGAACCAAAATTCTAAAGACATACATCTGCAAGATGCATGTTGGCGTGATTGATGGGGCAGGACCAACAGGTATGCCCCACAGCCCTGATTTATTGGGTTGCCCTTTCCTGCTGCTTTATCTCTGCACTCAGCACAACTGTGTGCACTGCTTGTTGGGTAGCCCACTCCTCCAGCATGTCCTTGAGCTCTGTCTGGTAGGCATACCCATCTGCAGTATTTGATATTGCTGAGTAATGATTGACACCCAATGGGGAAACTACCAAAAAAACCCTAACAAATTGATAAAAAATTGGCCCACACTTGTAAATGTCAGATTGGATACACTTTTCTCCATAATCTTAGATACTTGCTGAATTCTTGGCACACAGCAAGAAGATTATGTCATTTCACGTCCCAATTGCCCTCTTTTAATAAAATTAATTATGATTGAATTGTAGGGGTTGGTATCCACCAAAATGGGGCCACTGAGAACCTGATTGGACAAGATTCTGGTGGCAACCACAGCTCTGTGTATTCACAAATTCACTGTTCTCTTATTGGTGAAAATGCTATGGAGTCCCAGTTGGAGATGGACCTGGACCAGGGGCATCCATGGGTCACGCTCCATGATAGCCATCATGAGAGGGTGGGCTTTTTCACCTTCAGTTGAAGTACAGGCACTAGTTGGGGTCTTATTGGGAGGGGGTCACAGTTGGCATAGGCTTTCAGGGTTGCAGTCACAGTGGACTTTGAAAAACCCATTGCGGCCGCAATTTCCCCAAGGGACATAAACATCCCTTGCTTTTTAACCATTTTGAGAACAATCTCTGGGGTGATTAGCGTTCTTCTGAGTCTTGAAGGATGATTGGCTGGAGGTGGGAGGTGTCTTTCTTGGGAACCAGAAAGTGACATCTGATTGGCTGTTTTTGAATTTTAAGC